>PVIU01017871.1:0-18501 GCA_004026605.1 Ondatra zibethicus
AGGTGAAGATGGGGTGAGGATGAGGGTGAGGATGAGGGTGAAGATGGGGTGAGGATGAGGGTGAGGATGGGGTGAGGATGAGGGTGAAGATGAAGGTGAAGATGGAGTGAGGACGGGTAGGAACAGGAATGGGGGCAGTGAGAATGGGGTAATGATGGGGTGAGGATGGGATGGGACTGAGAACAGGGGGAGGATGGGGGTGAGGACTGGAATTGGGTAGGAGAGATCAGGATGAAGATGAGGGTAAGGGTGAGGACAGTCTCTCCACTCAGTCACATGATTCTTGCTTCCACTCAGGGCAAGGGAAGGGACGGTGGTTTTGAGTGCTGCTGTGCCAGGCGGGCTGCGTTTTCTGATTCAATCTTCCTAACAACTTGACAAGAAGCAGCTTATGTGTCTAGTTCATCTCGGGAACTTGATTTAGTGTAGCTAAGTAACTTTCCCTAAACTGTACAACTGGTGGTATTTGACACCATTCTGTCTGATTCTAAAACTTACACTTGATATTTTTTCCTACCAGCTTCACTTCTGCAGGCTTTAGAGGGAAGGGGCCTTCATGTCTGGGCCTGGCCTGAGGGCACTGAGGTGGCCTGGGGAAGGATCTAAAGGGAAATCCACGGAGTCTCAGACAACCCTAGCTGGCCATGCACATCCCTGCTCTCCTGAGGGTCTGCTGTGCATCCTAGTTACGTTCCTGTTGCTGTGACAAACAACAGGACCAGAAGCAACTTGGGAAGACAATGGTTTATTTCTTCCTACAGCCCATAGTCATCACAAGGAAAAGCAAGGTAAGAACTCAAGACAGGAACTGGGAGCAGGAACAGAAGCAGAGGCCATGGAGGAGGCTGCTTACTGGTTTATTCTTCATGACTTGCTCAACCTGCTTTCTTAAACAACCCAAGCTCGACTGCCCGGGGTTTGCAACACCTCTGATGGGCCAGGCCATTCGAAACCAATCATCAATCAAGAAAATGCTCCACAGACTTCCCTACAGGCCAGTCTTACAGAGGCAACTCCTCAATTGATGCTTCCCCCTTCCCAGGTGACTCTAGCTTATGACAGGGTTGACAGACATTAACAAGCACATCCAGGAACGTCAAACATGAATGGCCCAACTCACGGAAGCTGTCCCCAGAGCAGTCCTTTGCATTTTGCTTTCCTAGCGAGAAAAATGGAGCATGCTTAATTTTGTTCCAGTTTTAAGGAGCAAAGCTGCAAAGGCTGTAAGTGGGGGTAGGCTGGGAATATTGGGTTCTGGTCCTCCCTACTCCATGGAGAACCAGCCTATGACGTCTGTAGCCTTATAATCCTTACACGCCCTGACTGGTCTACTGTAGCAAGGGAAGTGTGAGTAAAGGGTATCTGAGGGCTGAAAAGGGGTCATTGAGTCTCTCCCTGGTAACATCTGGTGGGGGAAAGTCAAGACCACCAGGGAACTGACTGCAGGACAACATCACCTGTCTTCCCTGACCCCCTGGGGGTCAACTGAGGAGGCAGTGAGGGGCACAAGAATATTTACCACATATAGTGTCAGGTGATAGACGACCAGTGTGTCCCCTCTGGGGATGGGACAAAGGACCTGAGCTGGGTTTGTGTCAGGACAACACCTGCCGGTTTCTTTCCAGATATACCTACATGCTGGGCCTTTATTCATGATCCAGCAGAGCTACCAGCCTTCCCTGAAAGGCAGATGCCTTTCCTTCCAACCCAGAGTCTTATCTTTCCATATTGAGAATATTCCCACAGAAAGCAGAAAAGCCACCTCAAATGTCACGCTGCTTGTGTGGACAGTTTTGACCAGCCTGTCAGAGAGGGGGGATTCTTCCCAAGGGCATGTTGGAAACAGGGCTTGTTTAAGAGCCTTGCAATACAGACTGCTTCAGAAATAGACCATGGGTGTACTGGACCCTTGAGCATCTGAATGGCACCGTCTCCATCACAAGATGGGGCTGAGATAAGGATCTGGACAAGATGACATCTGTAGCCGGGTGAGGACTGTGTCTCAAGAGGCTTGTGTCTGAAGATTCAGTTGCCAATCTGTGGTACATTTGGGAGAGAGGGTCTAGAATCTTCTGAAGGTGGTTTCTTGTGAGAAGAAATTAGGTCATCCTTGAAAGAGGTACTAGATTCTTCCCTCCCTCCTTCGTCTCTCCTTCTGCTTACTGGCCACCATGTGGTGAATGGCTTTCCTCCTCTGTCCACTCCACCCCAGGAATACATCTTACCACAACTCCAAATGTCTGGCCACACAAGGAACCTCTGAACTCTGAAATCCTAAGCTAAAACAAAATTTTCCTCATACACTGATCTGTCTCAAAGATTTTTTTTTTGTAGTGACGCAAAGCCTCACAGTGCAAGGACCTAACCTTGGACTGTCACCCTCAATGCCACCAGGTGTGTCTTGAAAAGAATGGTACCTCAGTTGGAGGTGTTGGTACATATCCACGCAGAGGAGATGAAGACGCGGAGCCAGAAGCAGAGGCTGCTGGAGGATTCAGGATGTTGATCTGTAAGCCAAGCAAGCAGAGGGGCAGTGGGGAGAAGCAGAGTGATGGCCTGGATGCGGGGAGAGGAAGGGAGAGTGACTGACCTGGGAGTCTGAGGTCAGACTCCCTGGGCTGCGGAAGGCTGGCATGCACAGCTACAGGGCTGGGAAGAATGCTGGGCCTCGTTTAGGTGGTAACATTTGGTTTTCAAGTAGAGTCAAGAAAGGAGGTGTGTCTGTGAGACCAGAGCCCTAAGATGGGGGGTGGACATCGTGAGTGGGCATTTTGAGCCAATCGTTCCTAGGAATTGGTGACACAGCTGGAGATGCAAGAGGAGGCCAGAAGGGAGGCTGGGAGAGCGCCGTCCTCTGCAGGCTGGTCAGAGAGGAGTAGGAGCCAGCAGAGGGCCTGCAAAGCAATGGAAGAGAGGCAGGAAAGGAAGTAACTCAGAGGGAGGTGGAGAGAGGCCAGAGTCTCGGGAGCATGGAGAAATCCCCTGGGATAAATAAGCTGAAAGAATGGGAGGACGTCAGGTGTGCCCCTCAGCTCCTGCGACACAGATGTCCTTAGCAACCTGGAGAAGGTCAGTGCTCAGTGGCAGAGATGGGCTTGACTGTGTGCCAGGCAGGTTGCAGCTGCTGAGAATCCAAAACAATTCCTGGAATCCACTTAACCCGCAGCTTGGCATCACTCATCCCCGCTGCCTTCCTTTTGTGAAGCATTATTAGGTCATGCCTGAGATTCTGCTAGCCTTGAGGTCTGCTCTGAACGCGGGGGCACACAGTGTGCAAATGAACATTTTCCACCAAGAACCTTCATGCCCAGGCCTCCCGGCTCAGTAAATTCTCTGGGTGACGAGAGAGCTACATAATTAGTGTGTTATTTCTTCCTTTCCAGTGGCCTGGTCAGCCTCCGGGGCCTGGGCACAGGCCCTTCACGGACTCCCAGCCTGAGCAGGTCATTGTTTTCTCATCATGGAGAAGACGAGTTTTGCTGTGGAACTACCCTAAATGTGAAAGAATGGATGGGCTTGCTCCCACCCTGTCATCTGTGCTGCATACTGAAGGCTGTGTCTGCAAGATGCAGTCTGGAAGTGTCCTCCCAGAAGCTCCTCAGCTTAGGGTTTGAAGGTAGACCAGTTGTCTCAAAGTCTCCTCTATGGCTTTCATTAATCCAGTTATTTAATACTGCATATTCTAAATCAGTGTAACTGAACATTGCTAAATCTGAGGCTCCCAATGATATCTATGTGGGGGGAACTAACTTCAGACCCCAAATTCAGACCCAAAGCTGGCTGCCTCATGTTCCCCTCTGATTGTCTCTGAACTTGAAAGCCTGCTCACCAGTCCCCCAAGGGGATTCAATGTCAAATTCTGACATTTTCCCATTCACGGCAGGAGGTTAAGCTTCCAAAAGCAGAGATCCAGACTCTCTCTCATGGTTCTGGTTTAAGCCGGATTGTTCCGGATCCCTCAGGAGGAAGAGTCACTGTGGCTGGACAGCAGAGCTGTTGCCAAGCAAGTGCGTGTCCCTGTTTCTTCCTTGGTATATCTGCAGCTGGTCCAAAGTGAGGGTACCTTCCCCATGGCTTACAAGGACTATGTGCGCTCAATGGGTTGGGCCACAGCTGGTTAGGGGCAGGACAGAACTGAGAGCTCCTAGCTAAGGCCTCTGGTGGTGATGCCATTGCTGGGCAGTCCCGAGCCCTGGCAGCCTCTCTGAAGCCTGCAGGAAGCCACCCACTATCTTCCAGTGTCTTCTCCGGGCTTTCAGAGAGCTGTGGCTTACCTGTAGTCATCTCGGCTTGACCCAGTCACCATCCTGCCCATCTCTACACCCACAGGGAAGCGAGTCCTGGATCTAAGACACCATGCATACAGCATACTTTTTATCATATAGTTCATCTTAATTTACTCTAGTGCTTTACATAGGGCCATTTTCATGCATAATATCCTTTGAGCAAACCCTTTCAGATTCCCTTCCTCTCCCCCATCGCACCCTTCCCATTAGTTTGTTTTGTTCCTCCTGGCAAAGGACAAATTATTTTTATTTAATAGATCTTGTTTTTAATTGTGCATATGTGCGGGGTATGTGCAAGCAACTGTAGTTGACCTTGGAGGCCAGAAGAGGGCGTCAGATCTTCCTAGGAGAGCAGTCTCTGTGGCTGTGAGCCACCTGATTTGGGTTCTGGGAACTGAGCTCCAGTACTTTACAAGAGCAGCAAGCATTCTCGACTGCAGAGCCGTCTTTCCAGGCCCTTGCTTCTCATCTGTACATATAACTTAATATATTTATGTAAGGTCCACAAACATGTGTCGTTGTGTTTTGTGGTGTGTATGTATGTGTGGCTGAGGCAGGAACCAAATGCTTCATGCACACTAGGCAAGCTCCCAGACACTGAGTTGGACACCCAGGCCGCTTTTCATTTTGCCACACAGATTCATTAAGCTGCCCAGGCAGACCTTGGACTCACCGAATAGACAAGGCAGACCTTAAACTTGGATGCCTCCTGCCTTGGCTTCTAACGTAGCTATAGTTAGAGACCTGTGCCACCGGCCTAGTTCAAGTCCTCTTGCATCTTGACTCAACTGTGTGCAAAGAGTGCCCAAGCTGTTCCACATACCACGTCCTCCTCGGCAGTGGTACCCTAATGCAAGTATCAGCCTAGAAATTTGGGGCCTTCGAGTGACTGGAGTTCCTGTAGTCTGTAATAGTTCATGTGTCACACTGAGTGGTCACAGTCTCCATGTGCTGTTTCTCTGGACAGTAGCCTCTACATAGAAAGAATGGGGGCATGGGCTGTTACCTTGCTGTGTCTCTCCGGGTTTCCCACCGTACATGTGGAGAGACTGAAACTCTGAAAGGCCAAGTGTTGATCCAGGGTCAGAAGCACTGGGTGTTACCTACAGCTCCTGCCTGCCCATCCCGGGTCTCCCCATTACCCCATGCCCCTGTACTTTAAGTCAAAGATGGAATTAGGTAACTCTTTGTTTGATCCTTTCTAAAGAGACCCCAGTGAAGGGCCCAGCAGTCCCCTGGTTTCCAAGGCCACCATGTAGCTTGAGACACACCACTCTCCCAATTCTCTCCCCTATAGCCAGGCCACCCAGCATCTCCCAGTCAGGATGTTCCCTGTACTCTTTGAAGCAGTAGTCTGTCTGAATCCAGCACTCTTTAACCCCAGAAAGCTCTGACCCCAGGCCTATCCACAGCATCCCCACGCCTGGCACAATAGACCGCAGCAGACATACACAAGGAACTCCAACAGTGACTGACAGCTTGCTGGGGCTTGGATGGAAGCTTCAGGGGAAGAGAAAGGCCTGGGGTGGACAACTAGAAAGGAGCTGAAGGGATAGGCATATGGCTCTTCCCTTCTCTCGGGGCTGTAGTGATGGCTAATTTTATGTCAACTCGATGCAGGCTAGAGTCTTCTCAGAGGAAAGAGCCCCAGTTGAGAAAATGCCTCCATGAGATTGGACTATAGGAAGCCTGTAGAACATCCAATTTTCTTCCTTCCTTTCATTTTGTTTCTTTCTTCCTTCCTTTCTTTTTTTCATTCCTCCTTTCTTTCTATATTTTTTGTTCATTTTCTTAGTGATTGATGTGAGAGGGCCCAGCCCATGTGGTGATCCCATCCCTAGGTTGGTGGTCCCACATTCTATAAGAAAGCAGGCCAACATGTGGTGCAAGCCAGTAAGCATCACCCCTCCATGGCCTTTGCATCAGCTCCTGCCCCAGGTTCCTGCCTGTTTGAGTTTCTTCCCTGGATCCCTTCAGTGAAAGACTGTAGACGTGGAAGCATAAGTCAAATAAACCCTTTCCTCCCCAGGTTACTTTTGGTCCTGATGTCTCTTGATAGCAATAGAAGCCCCAGTTATGACAGGTGCATGTGGTCACTGGGTGGTGTGAGATCTCTAGGGAACGGGCAGACACTGCTGAAGATCCATCACTTTATGTTTAAATAGTATGCCTCAGATTCTTTATTTAATTTGCAAGTTTAAATTAAATACCTTTTATGACATATACAAGTTTAAATTATCTCATAATTAATAAGTACATTTAATTAAATATTTGGTAATTAATACATACTTTTAAATGAAATGCCCAGTATGCAGTAAGTTTAAGTATTTAATGAGAGTTTAAATAAGATGCACAGACCCCATTGAAATTGTGGGTACGATATACCCAGCTCCTGATGGACAGGTAAATGCCTAGCAGTTTGCCAGGGGTCACCTGGGTAGGAGCAACAGATTCAAAACTCAGCCTCTTTGGAAAAACAGATTTGTGAAGTCAGCTGCTGAGCTACGTGGTAGCTGTTCACAGTTCTTAGCCTTGATGATATGAACAGTGTGAAGTGTGCCCCCTCCTGCCCAAGTGTGAAAGCCTTGAGGTGAGATGCTTGGTGACCTGTACCCTTGTGCTTTGTCCAGAATGGGGGCACGTAAGTCCCTGGAACGTCCCTGACAAGTTCCTTCCAGTCACAGGTCAGTCCCTGTGGGCTTTGCTGTGCATTCCCCTGGGTCTGAGTTGGGCTAGGCTGTGGGCACCTTGCACATCAATCAACACCTGTCTTCTGGGTTTGACTGCCCTCACCCATGCACTCAGAATGCAGTGACTCCACCTACGTGTGTGCACATGCACACACACACAAAAGCGCTGATACATACCACCATGCTCTTCTTCAAGGAGTAGGAGATGAGGAGGCCTCTCGACCTTCTATAGAAGGCCTGCAGGACACAGGTGTGGGAGGGATCCTGGGAACTGCATAGGGACGCACAGGCTCCAGCAAAGCAGGCCTGACCAACTGGGATCTAGAACTGTCACTTACACTCTGACCTATCGGAGAAGGAGGTCCTCAAGGCCAGTGACCCCCACACTGAGACAGCCTTGTTTGTCACCAGGCAAGTCCAGCAATGGGGAAGCTTTATGACAGATTGGTCTGTGCCAGCACAGTGGTTCGCAGTGAGCTTGTTGAGCCTGTTAACCTGGTGCCAAGTGCGGTAAGATGAGTTGAGTAGTTTTTTTTTGTTGTTTTGTTTTTGTTTTGTTTTGTTTTGTTTTTTGCCATATCAGCTTGGGATGATTCAAGGTTTCCTCGTGATGGCATCTCACAGATTGTGCCTCACCTGTGTCCTCTGCAGTTGCCCTGCTGGCTCTGCGGTCAGCTTGGCCTGGCCTTGCACCAGTGAATGACGGCAGCACCCGCGATCAAGGGTGGCAAACTGACTCCACTCATTTGTCAGACGTGTTCAGGGGGGAGGACGCTTGAGACCCCAAGTGTATTGATGACAGCCGCAGGCCCTGGTGCTGTCAAAGTCTGAGCAAAGCCCTCCTACCTGCCTGAGATCTGAGGTCCATCATAACCATAGAAGTACAATCAGCCTTTCCACTCTCCCAAACCTGTTCATCTGCTGTCCCTGTCTCCCGACCAAAGTCAGTGTTGCTGATGATGGGTAACTCTGTCCAATGGCCATAATACAGTGCTATACCCCACCTGGTCAGTGCTACTTACGGAAGCTCTGGTTGGTAGTGATGTCAGGGTGCTCCCTATGTAAGGAGGAAGCCAGACCAGAAATAAGAAATAATACCCATGTCAACAACATATGGTGTTCGCTGGAATAGAAATCATGGAGAAGGGAATAAGAGGTCTGAGAGGCAGTGTTAGGAGGAAAACGCTTGGGAGTTCCTGAGAGTGATGTCACAGGGCTCTCGGGGTGAGAGTGAGGGTGAGCAGTTGGACCCTCACTTGAGTATCCAATAACCCCTCTAGGCACAGCAAAGAGCCAGGGCAAAGGTCCCATGTAGACACTGCGTGTTGAACACAGAGGAAGCCAGTGCAAAGGTCCTGTGCAGACATCACGTATTGAATGCAGAGGAAGCCAGTGCAAAGGTCCCATACAGACACCGTGTGTTGAATACAGAGGAGGCCAGTGCAAAGGTTCAGTGCAGACACCGCATGTTGAACACAGAGGAGGCCAGTGCAAAGGTCCCATGCAGACACCGCGTGTTGAACACAGAGGAGGCCAGTGCAAAGGACCTGTGTAGACACCACGTGTTGAACACAGAGGAGGCCAGTGCAAAGGTCCCATGCAGACACCGCGTGTTGAACACAGAGGAAGTGAGGCAGCATGGACAAAGGCAAACCCACACAGCTGAATAAGAATGAGGCTGTGGGCTTTCCTGAGGAGGCACCCACTAGCCTCTGCAGCCAAGGAGACTGAGAGCAGGGTGAACAGCTTCCAGGGAGCAGGTCCTCGGGTTGCCTCATCCTCAGGACCCAGAAGCCACCAATGCTGTTGATGGTAACATAAGCAGACTCTCACAGCGATTTGCTCTCCAGGGTGATCTCCACGTCCGGCTGTCACTGAGGATTGTCCCTCTGAGGAGGCTTCTTTCTGAGTGGCTCGGTACCATGGGAGACAGAGCCACCGGCTTCAACCGTCCAAGACAGACAAAGAGTGAGTGGTGCCGCCACCACCCGCTGCTGTGCAGGACCCTCCTCCAAGGCAGGTAGACGCCAGCTTCAGCAGTTCCACTGCGCCACGCACCTGCAAAAGGTCCTCTCAGCTGAGCTAGAGGAGTGTTAACATCCCCTCAGAGAAGAGATTCCTGCGGGGGGGGATATAGCCTGTTACGGGTGGTACCGTTCCTAGGTTGGTGGTCTTGGGTTCGATAAGAAAGCAACCTGAGCAATCCATGAGCAACAAGCCAGTAAGCAGCACCCCTCCACGGCCTCTGCATCAGCTCCTGCCTCCAGGGTCCTGCCCTGCTTGAGTTCCTGTCCTGACTTCCTCCAATGATGAACAGTGATGTGGAAGTGTGAGCCAAATGAACCCCTCCTCCCTAAGTTGCCTTGGATCATGGTGTTTCATCCCAGCTATAACTGATACATCACCCTAGGCATGGCTGGTGCAGGGCTTTATTAAAAAGGCCCAGGCACCCTTATGAGCAGGGTCATTGCTCTGCTATCTTCACTGGGCTCAAGGGCAGCCTGTTTCTGCCCTAGTGTTGAAACATTTCAGTGTGACCTTCAACGGTTTCACCCTCTGCCTCTGAGTCATTTGTATACCCAGCTCCACCCCTTTCGCCGCTATCAAAGACACTGCACAGTGCTGCCTTCTGCCCTCTGGACCTGACCAGGAAATTCTCCCACTCCATCCCCCTCCAACCCTCATATACTCAACTCAGTTTCACCCTCTGTGAAGCCTTTGTATTAGCACACTTCACAGTTCCAGAAGTGTCCATCCACAAGGGGCTGTTCCGGGTCTGAGGTGAGGCAGATCATGAGGGGAAGGATTAGGTTGAGCAAAGTTGCCTAGCTCACAGCAACCCTAGGACAGAGAACAAAAGAGGAAGGGGCCAGGCAGGAAACAGCCCCCAAGGCACAACCCTGGTGATGTGTGTCCTCCAGATAGGTCCCCCACTTCCTACAGTTTCCAACACCTCTCAAAAGGGCCCCACCAGCTGGGAGCCAAGTCTTTAACACATGAGCCAGTGAGGGACATTTCACTTCAAACCGTGATAGCCTTCCTTGGCACCCTCCAACCAGATGACCCTCCACTCTTTCCCCCAGAACACAGTTCACCTCTCTTTGACTCTTCCAAGCAGAGCGCCCCTTGGTTTTACTCTTTTGAGACTTTTATTTGTTGTTGTAGTCATCTGCATGCCTGTGTGTCCATGTAGGGTATGTGCGCTTGAGTGGAGTTGCTCCAGGAAGTCAGAGGTCCCCCTGGAACTGGTGCCACAGTGTTTGTAAGCGGCCTGATATGGGTGCTAGGCGCTAAACTCAGGTCCTTTGCAAGAGCAGCAAGCATTCTTAGCCACAAATTAATTTTCCAGTCCTTAACTTGTACCAGTAGCCACCCTCTTCATTAGCTGGTGACCCCTCTCACTCCCAGCAGGAAGCCCCACTTTTGCTGATTCAATCGACGAGTTAGGCTTCCCTGACAACACCCCTTGAGAGCCCACCTTCAATCTTTTATTAAAATTTTTATTCATTTATTAATGGGGGAGGGTGAGGGAGACCCACAGCTGTGTCTCCTGTCTCCTTTTCTCCTGGTAGAGCCCAGCATGCTATTAGGCAGAAGCCATGTCTTTTCCCCCAAGGGCTTCAGAAAGTTGAGCCTGGTGGGTGAGCTGAGGGAGGCGGATCATGAGTCTGGGTCCAGTTCAGGGTATAGAGCAAGATCATCTCTAAAAAGAGAAAAATGAGCTGGGCGGTGGTGGCGCACGCCTTTAATCCCAACACTGGGGAGGCAGAGGCAGGCGGATCTCTGTGAGTTCGAGACCAGCCTGCTCTACAAGAGCTAGTTCCAGGACAGGTTCCAAAGCCACAGAGAAACCCTGTTTCGAAAAACAAAAAAGAGAGAGAGAGAGAAAAAGGAAAAAAACAAAGGAGAAAATAAGGAGGAACAGGGAAAATCTGAGAGCACAGCCTCTCCTCCCTAAATGAATAGCCATGCAGCCAACTCCCATTCCTTCAAAACTGACAAATGACATTTTAAACCCATTTCCACTCTCCGATCTTCCCCTTCTCTCCAAAGATGTGCTGGGAAGGGGAGGGGCGGGACCCAGCGGGGGCATTTGTTTCAGCCCAGATTGAAGAATTGGTGAAAGTAAAATATTTATGTTCTCTGCACCCAGCTTGTTTTCTTCTGGAACCAGAGGTCATAGCCCTGATGAGGGAACAGATTGTTGACTTCTGTGTCTGAAAACACCCAAAATATCTCTGAAGGCCCCTGCTCCATCCCTTTGTTCTGCCTGGGCGAGTGAAGCTGTCTGTGTTCCAGACAGAATTCCAAATTAGATTATTTGAATGGCATTAGCAGCTGCTGGATGGGAAGACACGAAAGTTGGTGTTGTCAGAGCCGTGAGCAAGAAGAGACCTCCAGAGAACATCTGGTCCAGACTCAGTGCAAGCTGGGAGTACCAGGCCAGACACACCAGGGCAGATGGCTGTCCTCTAGCTCAGAGTCCCTGGGGATAAGACACCGCCGTTTCCCAGGCTCCCGTTGCCTGGTGGCCGTAAGCAGCAGTTTGTCTGAGGTGGGCACCTGCTTGCAGGAAGTGATGGTGCTGAAGGAAGGGTTGCTTGTGGCTGAAGAGAGGGGAAGGAGAAAGAGAGAGAGAATGAAGACAGAGATAGGAGGAGAGAGATGAGTGAGGTGAGAGAGGAGACAGAAAGGGAGGAAACAGAGGAAGAGGGAAGAGGACAGACCGAGGTGAGGATTCTTCCTCAGCTTCTGAGTCACAGCCAGAGTCCATCAGGGCAGAGCCTGGAGTCAGGGCAGCTGCAATCCCCTCACCAAGGTGTTTTCAGCTGGGACCCCCAAGGCTGTCTTGTGTTAACAACACATGTGACTTCCACGGCCACGGTGCCAGATGTGCAATCAAACATCCTTCGGAATGTCCGCAACTGCATTTGGTGAATCAGCATTTAAATGGCCAGTCATGGTGTCTCACCTGCGATCTCAGCGCTGAGGAGGCAGAGGCAGGAGGGGCCGCCTAAGTCCCAGGACAGCCAGGGCTGCATAGGAAGATGATGCCTCAAAAACAATAACAGGAGCGTTTAAATGGATGGACTGTGTAAGAAAATGACCTTCTCTAGTGTGGTGGATCTGTAGAGCAAAAAGCCATGACCTCAGAAATAGCAGATGGCCTTTGACCTTGACCCAGGAAGCAACGGCTCTTCCTGGTTCACAGAGGCCTGAACACTCAGAACACGCCTCTCCCCTGATGCCAGCCCACTATTTCCTCAGATCTCAGGTCTCAGAACCCTGGGCTTTTGTCTCTCAGTCCTTGGTCTCTTGAAGGCGGTTTTCTGCCCAGCCTCAAGAGTAGACCTTGAAGTAACTATACAAGAATGGCTTGTGAACCCTTGGGCGACTTGTTCTGGGCTGTTGGAAAACAAATTATTGAACCCAGATAGGTTCAATAACAGGACAAGGACACATCCAGACAGAAGTCCAGCTTAGTGAGCTGGACTTAGTGAGAAGGTAAGGGCTTCCTTACAGAAGTTCATGCGAAGGATTGCTCACAAGCGCGAGGGTGACTCAAAGACAGCCACAGCATCTCGGTGTGAGTGACAGGTCATGCACGCTGCAACCCTGAAGCCTCCTCCCTGCATTAGTTATGGACAGGAGGTGGTCAGACTCTCAGCCCTCCAGCAGCTGCCGACCCAAGCAAGGGGCCTTGCAAACTTAGTCAGGGTTCCAGAAATGTTAAACTTTGTTTACTGCCTGAGCCTTGTATGTTCATTGAAGGGGGGGCTCATAATGAGTCTCTCTCTAGGAAGTGTTTTGATTATGAGGTAATAGCTACAGGACTCTTGTTTGCAGAGAAAATCAGCTGCCTTTTGTAAGTCTTCTGTGCATTAGAAAAGGGAAGCACTTGGCGCTTTGGGCACTGTGGGAAATGGGCCGCATACAGGGGTTCTGGGTTATTATGAGGAAGACCATGGGGACTTAGTGATACCCAGGCTTCACATCACTCCCATCATCCTGTGCCTAGAGGGACCTTCAATCCCATTTCCAAGCACCCCTCTAACTGTGAGGACATCAACTGGGGAGTCCTGTGTCATCACAGCACCCCATGCAGTGACAGCTGCCTTTCCTGGAGGAGCTACAGCATGACAAGAAGAGCTCCAATGACAGATGCTTGCCCTCAAAGGGAAAAGGCCACTCTGAGCTAGCAGGTAGGGGCAGTGCTCCAGGGTTCCCTTCGGTGCCTCTAGCACTGACAAGCTCAATGACAGAAGCTAAAGAAGCCAGGTCCTGGGGAAGGAGACTGACCCCCCCAAAGTGCAGACACCACCCTCCTTCCTGCCTCCAGAGCAGACACCACTCTCCCTACTGCCTTCAAGCCTGCTCTCGTTAAAGGCTCCCGCGGCCTCCATGGCTAATGGCTGAACAAGGCTGAGCCCGAGATTTGGCCTCATTTGAACTTCCTGAAGCTGTTGACTTGTTTGACATCATCCCCTGTTTGAAAGTGTCTACATCCATCCATGGTTGTGTAGATCTGGATGTAGATCTGTGCCAGTGGAGATCTGGGTGAGTCTCCCCCATCAAGGGCTCAGATCAGTGTTGAGCTGGAACAGCAGAGTTCCAGAAAAGAGCATTACGGGCCTCCTCATGGGCAGTTCCTCTGGTGCCACGCTCCAGGCTTTTATCCCACATCAGGACACGTTCTTCTTCATCTCCTTCAAGGCTCTCTTCATCGCCCACGTTCTAACACTGGAGAGCAAAAGGCCAGGCATTGGGGGCCTCTGCTCACCACATCTAATCTCTAGACAGACACAGCTTTAGAAAACACCTGCACAGCTACAACTCCACAATCAGGTGCACAGATGAACCTTCCCAGAGAGTCAGAGTGACCACATCCTGTTACCTGCCTAGAGTCACACACCCTCTCCACCCGCTCAATCACCACCTCTGTGCGAAACCCTAACATCCCCAACCCATTGTGTTCCAAACTTCCTTCCCAACATCTCTCACTTCTTCAAAGGATGGTACCCCAGGTCCTAGTGTCATTGGAGTCACCCTTGTCTCGATCTGTCTCATGCCCTAGAGAAGTCTTTGCCCATCTGGTAGGTGCCCTGTTTATATAGGACAAGCTTGACGCAGAAAACGTCCTTTTGTATAGCTTGGCATGACAATGGAAACTTTCCTATAGAAAATGTCATTGGTCTGGAAAATTCAGGAAAAATTCTTTAAGCCAAATCTTTTTGAGGACATCTGAGGGCAGCTAGGCTAGTAAGGGCATAAGGAGCCAAGGTCCAAGAATAAAAGGCCAGGGCTTGGCATGACTTTTTTATTGGAAGAAGTTGCTGATTTGCAAAATAGGCAGTGAAGTTTAAGCTGGGCAGAGTGCTGTATGGGCCTGGATAGGGTGGGGGAGGTAGCCTCAGGCCGCCAAGGAGAAGGTGTCACAGCCTGCATGTTGGATGTCATGCAGGGTCCAGGAGGAGCTGTGGCCCAATGCTCTATGACTTCCTGGGAAGACATGAACAAATAACTATTCATTTCAGATCAGTCACTGGTGACAGAGCCAAGTAATAATACTGTTGTGGAAATTCATTCAGCCAGTAGCTTTTGGTGCACCAGCCCATTAGGGAATGGTCTGAGGTACTATAGGCACAGACAGAGAAGTGTGCTGGCTCTTTTGGGTGGTGGTCAGAGTTCTGTTCACAGCTCTAGCACCAATAGAGCCAAGAACCACAGCGGCTCTCTACCTTTATTGTGTGAGTGTTCCCCAAATAAATATTTCTTATCCTTTATTCTAAACTCTCTTGGACTTCCTTAATTATGCTTACACAATACCATTAAATGCATCTTGAAAAACTAATGTGTTTTATCAGAGAAACTAATGCCAGTATGGGTGAGCAGTTACTTCCAGGAGCTAACTCAAAGGTGGTGGCACCAAAAAAATGCCTACCCCAGCATGGGTAATAACTCAAGAAAGCTGTAAGTCAGGGGCTCTCTGCATGACTTGCAGGAAGTCCCATACCCAGAGGGTGTCTTCCTTCCCCATCTGTTCTTATTGCTTCTATAACCTTGGGAAGAAAGATCCTGTGGATCAAGTGAGTTTCAGGGACTTCCTGAGACTTGTGAGTTGTTTACTTCCTAAGTCTTATGAGCTTCCTTCCAGAATGGAAATATTTTAGTTTGGAGGATATTGCTACACAGCACTCAGGAGAAGAGCATTCTAGAAATTGACTAGCAACCCCCAACAAAGAGAAATCATTGAAAGAAAGCGGTCAAATAAAAAAATATGATGGCCAAGGTTCAACTTCAAGCACTGCAACTCCAGGCTATCTTGGGTCATTTCCCTTGCCTTCTAGAAGAACAACAGAGGGAAGGGATCAGTTCTGAGCTGTGTTCTGGAACTGATTGGTGAGTATAAATCCAGGCACATTAAATCCAAGAAGGAAAGCTTAAAGCTGAGCCTGGTCAAATCCAGGCCTTTCCAACCACATGTGCTTCTGTTCAAAACCTGGACATTCTGTGTTCTTTTGAGTTATTCAAAATGAAGGTTGAAAGTGGGAACCAAGAGAGAAAGACACAACACGAACAAATCCACAGTGACTCAAAGATGGCCATTGTTCAGGCTTGAAGGTAGATATGATAAATACATTCAGGAAATTTAAGAACGAGATATGGATTCTTGGCCCAGAACTGGAAACTATAAACATAAATCAAAAAATAAATTCTCAGACATAAAAATAAACACCACAAATTAAGCACTTATACAGACAAGCTCAATGAAAGATGTACAAAAGGTTTCTGCATCTGCTTCACAAATAGAGGTGTCCAAACCAGGACATTAAATATAAAAAGATATCAACCTCATTAATCATCGAGGGAATAAAATTAAAACTGCAAGAGGACACCACTCCAGATTGACTGGAATAGGTTAAACTCAAAAGCCTACACATCAGATGAGAGATGCTGAGCCTCCTCAACATAGCTGGGAGTATACATACAAAGCAGTCCCTTTTGGAAAGCACTAGGCAGTGAGTCCCCGCTGATGGCAGGAAAGGCCACACAATGGGACCGTGATATCCCCACCCCAGGTATATTCAGAAGGGAATAATATGTATTCTCTGTAGAGGACAATGCGCAAAGAAAGTGGTACACAGGAAGAGGCCCAGACAGGACACAGCCCCAGGGACAAGCCCCTTCTGCCTCCTCCAATGACCCCGGCTCTCCATCCCACCTCCTTCTAATAATACTATTATATCATATCTATCAAAAGGCTAATCCATCAGTGTGTCTGAGCACTTATGATCTAATGGTCTATGAAAATGTCCTCAGAGACACACCCAGGGGACTCTCAGTCCAAGTAAGCTGACACTCCAGAGTAGCTGTTCTAGATTGCTTTTCTAGACTATGATAAAGACAGTGTCTTAGCCACTGTTCTGTTGCTGTGAAGAGACACCATGACCATGGCCACTCTTACAAAGGAATGCACTTAATTGAGGGTTTGCCTAGAGTCGCTGAGTGGTGCAGGACAATTGTCTATATTCTGTCAATTATGCTTTAAATAAACACTGATTGGCCAGTAGCCAGGCAGGAAGTGTAGGCGGGACAACCAGACAGGAAGTAGAGGCAGATCAGTGAGGACAGGAGTATTCTGGGAAGAAGGAAGCTCTCTCTGCAGTCTTGCCCAAACACTGAAGAAGGAAGATGTGACCTGCCCTGCTGAAAAAGGTACCGAGCCATGTGGCTAACACAGATAAGAATAATGGGTTAATATAAGTTATAAGAGTTAATAAGAAGCCTGAGCTAATGGGCCAATCAGTTTATCATTAATATAGACGTCTATGCGATTTTCTTTGGGGCTAAACAGCTGTAGGACCTAGTGGGAGGACAGAAGCCCCCAACAAGCAGGTCCTCCTGCTATATCTGAGGCTTAGTCCATTAGCATCGTGACAGAAAGTATGGTGACACATGTGACTGGCAGGGAAGGCAGGGCAGGCAGGGAAGGCAGGGAGGGAAGGCAGGGAAGGCAGGGAAGGCAGTGAAGGCAGGGAAGGCAGGCACTGGAGAAGTAGCTGAAAGCTGCATCCTGATTCACTGGCCAAGAGAAAGAGGTGGGGGGGAGAGAGAGAGAGAGAGAGAGAGGGAGAGAGAGAGAGATCTGGCAAGGCCACACCTACTCCAGTAAGGCCACACCTCCTAATCCTTCTAATCCTATCAAAGAGTTCCACTTCCTGATAACCAAGCATTTGGATATGTGAGCCTATGGGGGCCATTCTCATTCAAACCACCACAGGGAGGAAAGGGTTTACTTTACTCTTAGAGTTTACAGCCCATCACTGAGAGACTCCAGGGCTGGAGTCAGGAACTGAAGCAGAGGCCACGGAGGAACATTGCTTACTGACTGTCTTTCTCTGGCTTCTTCTCAGCCTGCTTTCTTTCACAACTCAGGGATATGACACCTCCCGTGGCAGTAAGAAAATGCACCACACACTTGGCCACAGGCCAATTCGATGCAGGCCGTTTCTCATTTGGGGCTTTCTTTTCCCAAGTGGCTCCAGTTTGTACCGAGTTGACAAAGACTCATCAGGGCGGTCACTGCCATAGTCATTGGAGCAGTAACCGCCACAGCCATCAACTTCAAACAACGTGTTGTGCTGTGTTTGAACAATGTGAGTACAAGTAGCCACAGCAGCAAGTGACTTCCTAGCACAGTCGACAACTGGTGAACCCTTTGAGATGGTGAGCAGAAGGAGTTGCAGAAAGAACATGTTGAAAGTGTCCATTGCACAGATTCTAAATCCAACAAAGCCCATCCCGTGGCTTTAGGATTCAAAGCAGAGTTTACCCTAGGGCAGAGGTTGTGGGAATTAATATTGGGGTAGAATGGACACACTTGTTTTGTGATAACTCATCAACCTGTGACCTTGCTGGTTGGGTACTATCCTATGCAAACATCATTTAGCAAGAAAATATTCACTCCAATATGGGAAGATGGCTTAGCCTGCTAAGTGCTTACACTTGGAGCACGAGGAGCTGAGTATGTTGCCTAGAATCCACTCAAGGGCCTGGTGTCCCAACATACATGCCTGTAATCCCTGTACTGGATACTGGAGACAAGAGAATTCCTGGAGCTTGCTGGATGTCCAGTCTAGAAACCAGGGAGATCCATATTGAGTGAGGGACCCTGCATCAAAAAATAAGGTGGGTTGCAATGGAGGAAAACAAACATCAACTTCTGGCCTCCATAAGCACATGCACACACACCAGCATATGTGCACGCTTACACACACAGGCATGTATGCACACACACCAACACATGTGCACACTTACATACACACAGGCATGTATGCACACACACCAACACATGTGCACACTTACATACACACAGGCATGTATGCACACACACCAACACATGTGCACACTTACATACACACAGGCATGTATGCACACACACCAACACATGTGCACACTTACACGCACAGGCATGTATGCACACACACCAACACATGTGCACACTTACATACACACAGGCATGT
>PVIU01017871.1:18601-40719 GCA_004026605.1 Ondatra zibethicus
CACACCAACACATGTGCACACTTACATACACACAGGCATGTATGCACACACACCAACACATGTGCACACTTACACGCACAGGCATGTATGCACACACACCAACACATGTGCACACTTACATACACACAGGCATGTATGCACACCACACCAACACATGTGCACACTTACACACACAGGCATGTATGCACACACACCAACACATGTGCACACTTACACACACACAGGCATGTATGCACACACACCAGCACATGTGCACACTTACACACACAGGCATGTATGCACACACAGCAGCACATGTGCACGCTTACACTCACACAGGCATGTATGCACACACACCAGCACATGTGCACGCTTACACTCACACAGGCATGTATGCACACACAGCAGCACATGTGCACGCTTACACTCACACAGGCATGTATGCACACACACCAGTACAGATGGACTTTTCTTTGGGCTGCCAGCTCACAAAGAGATGACACAGAGTCATTGTTAACTATGAGAGCTCAGCCTATAGCTTAGGATTCTTAGGCTTGTCCCCCTAGTTCTTATGACTTCAATTAATCCAGTTCTATTCATCTATGTTGCCACACGGCTCGTGGCTTTTACCTCTCCACCTCCATGTCTTGCTCCCTCTACATCCAACTGGTGATTCCCCCTTTCTTCTTCCCAGAACTCTCTGTCCAGAAGTCCTGCCTATACCGCCTGTCTAGCTATTAACTGTTTAGCTTTTTATTAAACCAATCACAGTGACACAGTGTAAAGAAATATTCTACACACAGACACGCACACCAGCACACACACACACAAACACACACCCCAGCACTTGTACACATACATATGTGTTGTCTGAGGTTTTCTGTCCCACTTGGTCCTATAGCTGTTCAGCCCCCAAAGAAATGCACAGAGATATGCATTAGTTATATTCTGTTGATAGAACTTTCTGTCCTGCCCAGTTCCCGCATTCATTAAGTCCCAAAGAAATCACACAGAGGTCTACATTAGTTATAAACTATTGGCCCATTAGCTCAGGCTTCTTATTAACTCTTATAACTTATATTAGCCCATTATTCTTATCTGTGTTAGCCACGTGGCTCAGTACCTTTTTCAGTGAGGCAGTCACATCTTGCGTCTTCTGTGGCAGGGTCACAACTGCGGGAATGAGCTTTGCTCTTCCCAGAATTCTCCTGTTCTCATTGACCCACCTCTACTTCCTGTCTGGTTGACCCACCTATACTTCCTGCCTGGCTACTGACCAATCAGCATTTATTTAAAATATTACTGACAGAATACAGACCATGGTCCCACACCACATATGCACCGGCACACACACACAATTCTGTGTGCACACACACACTGCCCTATGAGACTTATCCTGGAGAGAACACAACAACTCACTCCAGATAGGGAACCCACGACAGACAAAAGTACCAAATATACCAAAGTCCAGCCTGGTGAACCAGTGAGTTTATGGAGGTTAGTTCAGGAGTGTAGATGTACTTGCTGATTTTGTCCAGTAACTTGACCCCAACCTACACATAGTCAGGAAGAGGGAACCTTAATTGGAAAAAAAAGTCTCCCTAAGATTGGTCTAAAGACAAGCATGTGGTGCATTTTCTTGATTAATGACTGATGCAGTAGGACCCAGCTTACGTCAAGTAGTGCCGACAGATGGTCCTGGGTGGCATAAGAAAGAAGGCCGAGGAAAGCATGGCCTCCGCTTCAGCTCCTGCCTTGAGCGCCTGTCCCGACTTCCCTTCTTCCCTCGAGCCGTTCCTGTGTTCATCACAGCAGTAGGAACCCGAACGAGGACAGTGGGTGAAGGGTCACAGGAGCATGGGTGACTGACGGCAGCTGCACCACTGAAAAGCCTGTTCCATCGCAGGGGATGGCTCATGAAAGCTGCATCTCTGGAGCTCTCTGCATGACTTGCTGTCAGCCCAACGGGTCCGAGGGTCTCCGGGCGGCTCTGATGTTCAGCGTCTCCTCTCTCTGTAGTCAAATGCTGCACTCATCACCTGGGGAATGGATAGCAGCAAATCCTGTCTGCTTTCCCATAAATGGGAAGCTTGTTTACTTTCTGAGTCTCACGAGCCCCTATTCCTTCCTGTATGGAATGTTCCAAGTGAAAGATTACTGTAGAACATGTGCATGCATGCACACGCACACCCACACATGCATGTACACAAGCACACATGCATGCACGCACACACAATAGCAATGGAATGTACCCAGGATGTACTCATTTCTTGTCTCCTTTGCTTCTGACCTCCTGGCATTTCCCACCTGCACCTCTGCAGCAGCCACCTGGTTCCCACCCCTCCCACCTGCACCTCTGCAGCAGCCACCTGGTTCCCACCCCTCCCACCTGCACCTCTGCAGCAGCCACCTGGTTCCCACCCCTCCCACCTGCACCTCTGCAGTGGCCACCTGGCTCCCACCCCTCCCACTTTTCACTTACAGCCTATAACCCACCACACAGCTGCTGGGTGGGTGGTCTGATATGGCCGGGCTGAGCCCCGGGACTCTCTGACCATTTCACATCATGCATCTATCCATATTCCTGGTGTTTAGACTTTCTGTCTAGTTGAGATATCTCATTCTGGACACAGAGAATTTTATTGTCCCCACCGCCTGGAAGGCTCCTTGGTTGTGGCTTGATATTGTTCTGAGAGTTCAGCTCATCTCCTTGGGGCCTTGCCTTGATATCTCAGCTGAGGAAGCCACCTCTTGCTGCTCCAGAGTTTCATTCTCTGTCAACTGGCTCTCCCTCACCGCTGTTCCTCCTTCCTTCCCCTCCCTCCCTGCTCAGTAGACAGGAACCTGCGGGAGAGCAGACCTTGTATGCCTTCTGATGCACTTCCACAACACATCAGACAGTGTTTTGCATATATATGAACATAATAATTACATGTGAAATGAATAAAGCCAGCTTGGAAAATGCCCACCACTTATCTCTCCTAGAAAGTCTAATTTACATTAGCATTTTAATGATCCTCAGAAGGCTTAGGTACAAAAGAAAGCTACTTAGCCCCCACCAGGCATCACGTGGCCTCTGCTGAACACAACACAGAATCTTGAGTCATACCTGCCAATTCTGCCTGCCTGGGGATGCCCAGGCCTGGCATCCCTGGGTGTGCTCAGCTTCCCTGTGATGGTCACGAGGCAGAACCACACCCACATCATGGTCATGTCCATCTCTGCGACACCCGCAGAGGCGGAGGCCTTAGCAGATACAGGCGCTAAGCCGGAGGGTGGTGTTTCCAGTTTCTCTGCCTCTTATGCAAAACCTGAAATAAAGGTTCACCGATTCACAGAAGTATTCAGGAAACTTTCTTCAAAGCAGAAAAAAGAAAGGAGGAGGAGGAAGAGAGAGAAGAAGGGAGGGAAGAAAAGAGGAAGGGAAGGAAGAGGAAAGAAAGGTTGGACTACTTTCCAGAAAGCAGTAAACCAGAAAGTGAAGGCAGTCATTGACTATAGCTTGGGTCTTGAATTTATAGGGTTCCAAAGAAGGAGGAGTTTGGTTACTAAGGGGGTATAATTTGGGTAGTTTTGACTGACAGATCAGGTCATATCATCAGTTTTCTACTGCACAGATACCTTCCCATAATGCATCTGTTTTTAACCCTATGCCAACCCACTTACCCATAAGGGACAAGAGGATAAATAGATTCTTATTCAAATTTCACTTGAGGGCAGGTTTGACTGTGCACACATGACAGCCAAAGCCAGTTCAGGCTGGATTGACCTTCCTACCCTCAGACTAGCACGTACTGGGAATGCATTTGAACAGAAACTGTCTGAGTCAATTAAGAGGGGAAGAAATGTGTTCCATTGCAAGTAGGGTGTGCATGCAGCTGGAAGCAGCTGGGAGTCTTAGGTTGCAACAGGTGCTGGGTGTATTGCTCAGAGTTGAGTCTGGGACACAGGTACGTGTCTCAGGCTACTAAATACATTTCTCTAAGAGGGCTGTGTGCATTGTCTAAACTCAGGGTGGCCCGGATTACTAAACAGTTCTCTGTACCTGCTTGCCTCAATGACAACCTCAGGGCATCCTCTTGCCATTTTGGGATATGAAGAAACCGAGTCATGCCACAACGATATGCCATGCCAATGAAAGCAGCAGTGTACGGTGTAGCTGGCAGGTTTCGACTTTTACCTCTTCATCTCCCTACAAACCAATATTCTCACCTTCTCAGTTAAGGCCATGGACCTGTCACCATGTGCCTCCCACTCCTCCCTGAGCTCACCCCTGACTAGCATGGGCTGCGGAGATGCACTGGTCTTTCAGCTCCCTGGAGAACACGCTCCACTTCATAGTCATGAAGCATTCTCAGGCACAGGTCATTCATTAGCTGCATACAACTCTCTCTCAGGCAGACAGATCTCTGTGGGTTCCAGACTAGCTTGGGCTACATAGTGAGTTGCAGGCCAGTCAGGGTTACGTGGTGAGTTCCTGTCAAAAGCTATCAATCTCATAAAACTCTCATGCAAGCAGACAGGAAAGATAGCAAGCCATAACCAGTTCCAAACTGAAGGAGGAAGGGCGATTTAAGCCACTACATGGGCCACAGGTGTCTCCTTGTCACTCGTCAGGAGCCCTGGGAGCATGTCTTGTCAGGGACATAGTTAGCATCACATCGGCCCTTCCTGCTTGTGCTCCGCCCAGTGTGTGTCTCCGCTCTCAGGTCCCATCTCCCAAAGAAATCATCTGGAGGCAGAAACAGAACTCACCCATCACAGGCAGCTCAACCCAAGGCCCTTCCTAGGATCCCTAAAAGCAGGTACCCCTTCAGGTCAGGTAGTCTCCCCAAACCAGTGTTTTCTGATTTGGGGCTCTGCCGTGTGTGTGGGGGGGGGTTGTCCAGCACAGGGGTAAAATGCTCAGCAATGTAGAGCATTTTGCAGTGTCCCCTACCACCACTCTGATCCCTGTCCATGACAGACCAGTGTCTATGTCAGGTGATGGCTGTCCATCACCCTGTTGGAGCGAGGAACCACTGTTCCAAAGCAGAGCCCTCTGAAACAGTGCACTTAAGGAATCTGATGTTAGCCAGCAGTGTGCAGAATCACCGACATCAAGTGTCTGCTTCGGTTGTTTATTTGGGTAGAAATATTAATTTCTTCAACCAATAAACAGCTTTAAGCACTGCGCACTTCAAGAGTCCCAGCCCGAGGGTCCCTGTTGTGCAGTCTAGTGGGAAATATACAAGTTGGGTTGGCAATTCATGAATCAGCTATGGATCATGTAAGTGGTGGCACCAGAAGCTCCTGAGAGCAGGCTGCTACCTGGAGGAGGTACCCCCTTCCCAGCCTGCTTGCATCATGAGTGATCGGGAAACCTCTTTATAGCCCCCCCCCAAGTTAGTGTGACTTCCAGAGTCATGTGAACTAGGAATGAGTTTCTCCCTGCTTCCCAACACAAGGCAAGACTCCAGGAGGCCTCGAGGGTTCCAGGAGCTCACCTCACACATCCACTCAGCCTCCTGACTGGCATTTCTGGTCAGTGCTGGCAGCTCTGCATTCTCCGTGGTTTATTAGAAAAGGCAGATGTTCTGCTCTCAATTCCAATAGAAACCCAAATAGCTTCCGTGTTAGAGAGTGACACGGGAGGAGTGTTTTCACAAGGAAGTCTATTCCAGAGAGAAGAAGAGAGATTCAATTGTGTGCTGAAAACGAACAGAGGAAGGAAGGGAGGGAGGAGAGGGGGAGAGAATGGCAGAGGGAGGGGAGGCAGAGAGACAGAGACAG
This sequence comes from Ondatra zibethicus, assembly GCA_004026605.1. Classification (NCBI taxonomy): domain Eukaryota; kingdom Metazoa; phylum Chordata; class Mammalia; order Rodentia; family Cricetidae; genus Ondatra; species Ondatra zibethicus. The sequence continues at coordinate 24,353 of PVIU01017871.1, forward strand.
TGAGAATATTTAAAGTCTCTGTGATTCATGAATTAGGATATGCTGGTTGGGCAATGAGCTCCGGGGAGCCTCCTGTCTCTATCTCCCTTGTGCCGAGGTTACAGGCATGGCCACTGTATCTGCCTTTTTACACAGGTTCTCAGGATCAAAACTCTTGTGTCAGCAGACACTTTACCCACTAAGCCACGCCTCCAGCTCCCACTGTGTCTTCTTTTCAGACCTTGACAGTCCTCATGGGATGTCCTTGAGATGACCTTCACTGGCAGGCCTTGATATCCACGCAGGGAAAATTAGCAAAAGCGGACAAAGAGAAAACTCGGGCTTTCTTGCACACCTGCCTTTCCCAGCAGGTTCCTGCTGTGGCTTCAGTGCTTGCTAGCTGGAAGGCCTGATTCTGGGGTGCAAGTCCGTACCAAGATGTCTCGAGAATCAGAGTGGGGGATGAAAATGCCATCGTTTCTGTGGGTTTTGAAGTGTGCAAAATCCCAAGGGCTGGTGATGTTTGTTTTAAAGTTCCCTTCTACCCTCAGTGCCCACCCAAGAAACAGCTGCAAGGACAGTCCTGCTCTGTTCCGGGTGCTGGCAGCTGGCAAGGCCAGGGTGGAGCCACACCTGCTGCCAAGTTGTTGATCTCTTAAATTTCCCTGCAGGTGCCCTAGGTGTGTGTGTGTGTGTGTGTGTGTGTGTGTGTGTGTGTGTCTTTGTCTCTCTCTCGCTCTCTCTCTGTGTCTGTCTCTCTGTCTATCTCTGTGTGTGTCTCTGTCTCTCCCTCTCTCTCTGCATCTCTCTCTCTCCCTCTCTCTCTGCATCTCTCTCTCTGTGTGTGTGTGTGTGTGTGTGCGCGTGCGCGCGTGCACGCATGTGCATATGTGTGGTGGTGGAGCATGTGGAGGCCAGGAGACTCTGTGGAGTTGTCTCTACTCTTTCCTCTTAAGTGGGTTCTAGGAGTTGAACTCAGGTCTCTAGGATTACACAGCAAGTGCCTTTATTGCTGAGCCATCTTGCCAATCCCAGGGGTGATTTTATTCTCTCCCCCCGGTGGCGTGACTTCTTCTTTGCAGTTGTTCATCGCATGCTCTTTCTCCATACTAGTAGGACGCAGAAAGCATAAAGTACACGGCGTCATGGACCAGCCTTACTTGCGTAGGGGAGACTGAGTCACCGTTGCCTGTGAGCTCAGAGCACCCCATGAGCACTGTAGAGGTTCTAAAGGAAACTAACTCAGCTATGTCCCCCAGACCACTGTGAAGGAACCCATGGACCAAGCAAAGCCGAGTTCTCACTTGATATAGTGGAGTATGCCTTTGCAGAGCTCCAGACGCCAAGGGCGACAGGTATTCTTGGGAGGCAGGTCAGGGTTGGAGTAGCTTTTCCACTTACAGATCTGACTAAAATATTCATGCTGTGATGGTTAAGTGGCCACAACCAGGCAAGTGAACGGAACCAAATCATGATGCATTAACAATGGCTAGATAAACCTATGGCTTTGCCCAGTAGAGCTAATGACTCTCCTGGGGATGGGGTGGCTGCTTAGGTCAGGCAGCTGCTGTTCCACCAGGCTGACATGGAGTGGGGATTCTACTGAGGTTGGCAGCTGTGGTGTCTACCGTGTGCAGGTCGGGCGGGGGGGAGTTTTGTCAGCCAGGTACACGCTTCCAGGTTAACACTGCTGAGGAAGTCCTGGGGGTGTGAACATCTCAACCCTCAACACTTAGGAACCTTCCGAAGTGGGCACTATGATGAGCCACACATCCCTGCAGAAGAAAGCGTGGAAGAGAGGGGTTGGCACCCATGTGGCACTCGGCCCTGACCCTGCAGAAGTCAGGCAGGCGGGAGGGAGCACCAGCAGGGAGGAGTCATCAGGTGGGACAGGGTGTCCCAGGACAGGGGCAGTGTTTCAGTGATGGGGCTGTGGAGAGGGGCACACATGATGAAGATATTCACCAGGCTGAGCCAGCTGCAGGCCCAGGAAAGGCTAGAGCCCAGACGCTACGAAGCTGGAGAGCTACATGGAGGTCTTATGCTGACATTCCGAGGAGGAGAAGGTGCCAAGTACCTGGCTTTTCGGAGAAGGAAATTTCCATTGTTAGGAACGGGGCTAGAATCCACAGAGAGCTTGGGTTTTGGACTTGATCTAAGAGGCAATAGGGATCCACTAAAGATTCTACAAGGGAGCTGATAGTTGAGGCAGGAGGAGGCCGGCAACATCCGAAGAGCCACGAAGAAAATGAGTTTCGGAGCTGTTGATGCGTCTGATTTTATAAGCCGTCCAACCCTTTCCCTGAGAGCCAGCACCCTGGCACATCCTTCGTAATTGATTAGGCAAATAAAATTTTAACTCCGACCCGCTGAGGTAGTAGCGTGGCATTATGCCTGCTCTGCGATCCCCTCCACACAGTACAGCTTTGTCTCTGACCACCCTGAAGAGAGGAATCTGCTGAGCAAGGAGCCTGGTTATCTAGCACTACCTCACGCCCGTGTGGCCAAGGGGTGCTGCCTTTCCTATATAGAAATCGATTCTCTCTGTATGCAGGCGCCTTTAAATGTGCCTGGAGTGATCTGTCTTCATTTATGGCTGTGGGGGGTGGGGGGAGAGATGACACCCTGAAATAACCTGGTGGTGAGGCCGTGAAGGTCATTATCACTGGACACATGGCCCTCGGAGGCTGTCGGCAGCTGCAGCCAGGTGAGCTAAGGAGCTACCCCTCTAGCTGAGTAATGACCGCCCCCCCCCAACTTCCCCAGACTTTGTACGTTGAGGTTCTAACCCTTCAGGACCTCAGAATGCAACTGTTTTTATTTAGAGAAACGGCTGTTCCATGAGTAATTCAGTTAAAATGAGGTCAGTGGGATTGGCCCTGCTTTACTATAAATGTGTCCTAATAGGGAAATTAAGATACAGAGACACATAGAAGGGTGTCCCCTGAGGGCACAGGGAAGAAATGGTGTCTATGTCCCCTTGGGAGACCTCAGGAAGGACCAAGTTCGGAACCCCCCCATTTCCAACTCCCTGCCTCCAGGACCTTCTGTTGCTCAGGTCACTGCTGTCACAGTCTGAGCTGGTGGCACAGGTGACCCCTGACTCTGTAGTCTCTACACAGCTTCAGCCACTATGAGGCCACCTAGTGTCTTGCAAGTTAGCCATTCACCACAGAGATTAGATGAACAGAAGTGATGCTTTCAAACTAATTGAAGAACAGGAAGATACTTGACCAGGTCGCCAGCGAACCAGATCCTTCCTGAGGCTATACATTGGCCTTGAAGATGCCCTAGCGCCCACAGGTTCACACCAGCAGGCCAGTGGACGAAGTGCCGTCAGTCTGGAACTATGAGAGAAAACCTGGAGGAGCAGCCCGCGGCTCTGCTGCCCATGCTGTCTGCTCTCCCAGCCACTCAGTCACAAGAGACCTTGTGATCCACGCCTCTTAGAAAACTGATTAACTCGAGAAGGAAATGGCCTTTCTGAGACCCTCCTCCCCCCTGAGACTAGGTGGTGAGTGGTCAAAATGTCTTCCCTGAGTCATGAGCGATGCCATGCCAGACTGTAGATCAGAATCCTGTCAGAAATGAACCTGGGCTTTCTGCTTAGCTCGCGGGGCCTGCCTGCTCCTAAGGTTACTGTTTCATATGACTTGACCCGTCTCTCTTTATCTGTGCCTTTGTCCCAGGTCCTTGCCCTCTTGAATGGCTGCAGGGGCTGCCAAGAGTGGACGCTGTGAGTGGGGAAGCTGGGGGCAGAGATTGAAGGGGACACTGCCATAGCCAGGCAGAGACAGGGTTAACTGTCTGCTGGATGGCTGGACTTCCCAGGCAGGTCCCCATTCCTCCTGGAGGCCCCGGGCTGCAGAAATGACCTGCCATCCCAGCGGAGAGAGCAACTGCCCGTAACCCCAATTACCAGGACGGCGCTTCAGCAATACGTCAAGGTGGCTGATGCTAGTATCTGATCAGCATTTTCTTCTAAAAGCTGGCTATTTATAACTGTCCCCACACCGAGGGCCTGGTGGGAGCTGACCGCGGCGGTGTTCTCGTTAATCGGGGGTTCCTGAGCCATTCTGTTTTTATGAATTGGCATATTAAATCTCCAGAGAAGAAAAATTCATTCTGTGCTTGCTGGAGTTAGTGGGTGGGGACTGCCAACTCCCTAAGGTCTATGGGGACCTCCAACTGCCTTTGAGAGCTGGTGAGACCTGTAGCCAGTCAAGATAGACCACCGGTGCACTGGGGTTTGGTCTGTGGGTAACTAATCCTCTTTGGGACTCCACTGCTGTCCCCTACTAGGTCTTACTCCAGTGGAATATTCTCATTCTCCCATCACTACAAGTGCTCTGTCTCAATCCCTGTTAATGGGACAAATACTTGGACAAAAGCAACTTACGGAGGAAACGGTTTATCGGGCTTACAATGCTGAGCCACTATCCACCATCACCTGGAAGCCAAGGCAGGCTCCCAGCGGCTGTTCACATCACACCAACAGTCAAGAACAGTCAATAAACACATCCTTGCTCACTCTTTGCCCAGACAGCCCTTCTTCCTCTAACACAATTCAGGGCCCAGCCCATGAAATGGTACTGACGACATTCAGGGTGAGTCTTCCAATCTCAATAAATATTCAAGACTACCGCCACTCCCACCTCCAACCCCCCCCCAGAAATGCTCACAGGCTAACCTCAACTAAATAATTCTTTATTGAAGTTCCTCTCAGGGGATTCTAAGATGTGGCAAGTTGATTTTTAAAGCAACTGGCAACCAAGTTCTTACCCAGTCAAAGGTTGAGTGGGGCAGCCCCCGCGTGAGAGAAAGATAAGTTAGAACTATGCAAGGGCAGGCGGCAGCGAGGTTATGTCTCCTGCTCTGCAGTGACCAGCTGGGGTAGCAAACACCTTAACCAAGGCTTCCCATGATCGGGTCCCCACCAGCCAGCTGGCGGGAAGAGGGGGCACCTTGGCCCTCGAAGATGTGACATCTTTTTCCAGAAGCAGAAGGAAAGGGAAGCTGCTCCCTGTGCACCAGGCATAAGGTTTGATCTAACTCCTCTTGTAGAACCTTTGGTGGGGGAGGGGCGACCCTTGAAGGTGAGCATTCATGAGGAACCCAGAGAGTGGCCAGAGTTGTTTGGTTTTCCTGCTGTGGGAGGTGAAGTCCCAGCCCCTGAGCTGTCATCCTTACCCACTAGTCCCTCCGATGGCTGTAGCAAAGGGGACTCCTGGCCTCTGTTTGGCATGTGCCTCCAGACTCCTGCAGCCTCCCTGGGGAAGACCCTTGTCACCTAAGCATCGGTTACTGAGATGCTGTACCAGGAGAAGCCCAAGCTGTTTTCCAGAAAAGGCCATGGGAGGGAGGGAGAGATACCACACTGACCCTGGCCTCCCAGCCTTCCCAGCGGGGTGTCCAAGGTCTAGGTGAATCTGTCGTGGTAGCTCACCAGTCCAGGCTTCCATGGCCCAGGAAGAACCACACTCAAAGCACAGGCAGGGGAGAAGCCAGGTAAGCGCCCTCCACAGAGCGCATCTCTCTGAAGTGCAGCGGAAGGGTGTGAGATCTCCAGGAAGCCATTGTCAGGGGCAGCTGAGCCAGCATGCTAAGGAGAATGCTTCTTTGTCCTGACTGACTAGAGACTGTGAGATTCACCACGGCAGCTTCTCCCATGCCCCACGGTTAACTGAGAGTGTGAGATAGTTGCCTGACCTCAAAGACAGCTTTGACCCCTAATCTACCATCCCATGAAATGCTGAAGCCATTTTGGAGCCCAAGGCCAGCGTGTCACCCATGTGTGAGAAGGCTGTAAGCACTTGCCACCAGCGCTTTGGTCACCTCCTAGGGCCAGTCAGACTACCAAGCCAAGCACCCCTGTCCTTCTGTCTGTGCTAGGGCTGAGCCCGAACCTGCCTGCCTGGCCCTCCCCAGGGCAGGGGCCTGGTTCCAGTCACCAAGGCTTGTCCTCGGTCAGCCAACCTATGATCAAGACTATGCACGAAGTGGCCACCCCTTCCGGGCAGTCTCTGCAGCCACTGGGTGATCTCTGCTCACCGTCATACCAGATGCCTTTCTCCTCTGATGAGCGCTCAGCAGAGTCCACTCTGGCATCTGCCCAGCTGCTCCAGCCCTTTAAGGCTTCCCTGCAAAGGCAAAACTTCCCAGGTACTTCCTGAAAGTAACCTGATACCTGGCTTCCCCAACACCAGCTGAGGAGATGCTGAAGTCCACTGTGACAGAACAGAGCATCAAGGGCAGGGTGTCCATGTGGTCTGGACCCTCTTCCTTCTGACCTTCAAATAAGGGGGTGCCTGCTGATCATGGTCAAGGCTCTCAGGACCTATAAATGTACACGGTTCTGGCTTTGGGACTAACCAGGCACCCTAATGAAGGCCCTGGCTGCATTCTCTGTTTCCAGCAGCTACCGATCCCAGGGTGCAAGAAAGCTTACTGAGTTGGTGGGGTGGGTAGGAAATGGGAGACTTGAGGAGGAGGCAGCTGCTCTCATAGAAGCCATCAGATGCCCTGTGGCTCACCACGGTCCACTCAACAGGTTCAACAGGCCAAGCATACTCCGGACATGGATGCATCCTTCCTGGCCTCATGGTGATGGCACCAATGACAACGACCATGGCCATCGTAATCCTCAGGAGCCGAGTGGTGACTGCTGGCGGTGCTCACTGCACCAGACACTTCCTAGGAACGGCCTGCCTGGCCAGGGTGAGTGACCTGCAGAGAGCCACCAGCCAGGAGTGCTGGCTCCAGGGACGCAGGAGCCTCCCCCTCCCACATGGAGGTCCTGACTCTCTCTCGTGTTCTTCCAAGCTTTCTTCAAGTTCATCTTTTGGGACACGTTGGAGTGGAGAGGGGACCTTGATCAGGCTTCAGCTTGGAAATGTGACCTCTTCAAAGCAAAGGACTTGGTTGGGGAGATGGTTCAATGGGTAAAGTGCCCACCGATGGGGCATGAGGTATGTCCTGAATTTGGACCTCTGCAGGGTAATGTCTTATTCTTTTGGGTTTTGGGGGGCCCACCACCCAGCTCCCAAATAAATCACACATGGTCTTATTCTTAGTTATGAATGCCTGGCTTTAGCTTGACTTGTTTCTTGCCAGCTTTTCTTAAATTATTCCATCTATCTTTGGCCTTGGGGCTTTTATCTTTTTCTATTCCTGTATACCTTTTCTTTCCTTCTCACTCCGAGTCTGGCTGCGTAGCTGAGTGGCTGTGTGGCTGTGTGGCTGGGTGGCTGGGTGGCTGTGTGGCTGTGTGGCTGTGTGGCTGGGTGGCTGGGTGGCTGGGTGGCTGTGTGGCTGGCTGTGTGGCTGTGTGGCTGGGTGGCTGGGTGGTTGGGTGGTTAGGTGGTTGGGTGGCTGGGTAGCCAGCCCCTGATGCCCTCCTTTTGTTCTCTCATTGTTCCTCCTTCCCATCGCTGTTTCTTCTATTTATAATCTCTCTGCCTGCCAGCCCCGTCTATCCTTGCTCCTGCCTAACTATTGGTGGGTCAGCTCTTTATTAGACCATCAGGTGTTTTAGACAGGCAAAGAATCACAGCTTCACAGAGTTAAAAAATGCAACATAAACAAAAATCACACATCTGAAAATAATATTTCCCAACAGCTCTCCAGTGACCAAGTTAAAACTGGACACAACACAGCACATGTCTGGAAATCTAGAGCTGTGGAGGCAGAGATAGGCAGATCCTTACTGCTTGCTGGCCAGCCAGTCTAGATGAAATGGCAAGCTCCAGGTTGAGTAATAACAATAATGATGATGATGATGATGATAATGTGGAAAACAATAGAGATACCAGACATTGACTGTTGGCCTATACACACTCACACACACACACACACAGACTCACATAAACACACACACACTCATACACACATACACACATGCACACATTCTCACACATATATTCACATGCTCTCTCTCTCTCTCTCTCACATACACACACACACACACACACACACACACACACACACACACAGACACTGAAAGCTCAGGTCTCATTGCTGTCATCTTTTTCCAGGCTAAAGCAACTGTGGTCACAGCAGGAGCATGCTAAATGTCTTTTAAAAATGTCCCCCATGTTGACTGAGGTTTTCTGCCCCACCAGGTCCCACAGCCATTTATCCCCAAAGAAATCACACAGAGGTCTACATTAGCTATAAACTGATTGACCTAGTAGCTCAGACTTCTTATTAACTCTTATAACTTATAATAACTTATTCTTGTCTGTGTTAGCCATGAGGCTTGGTACCTTTTTTGGCGAGGCAGTCACATCTTGCTTCCTCTGTGGCTGGGTCACAACTGTAGACTTCCCAGAATTCTCATTGCCCCACCTATACTTCCTGCCTGGCTACTGGCCAATCAGCATTTATTTCAAATATAAGTGACAGGGTACAGACCATTGTCCCACAGCACCCACACATCAGCCACCACCTTTCCTTGTTCCCACTGCAGCTGGGGACCTGGGACAGAGTGACATGCCTGGACTCCCATCTATTAATTTTGCAAAGCACCTAATTATGTGAACAAGACCATCCGGCTGTCTTTAGGTATGAAAATACAGGGTGCCCAAAATCACCTACAGGTGCAACTTTCAAAACCTTTCCCCCATAGGCATGGCATGAAGCATAATTCACAGACTCTTAAACACACTTTGGGGATGACTGTGAAATAATTTCTGCCCACATGTGGAATTATTTTATTATTATGGGCATGCATTAGAAGATTAAGTATTCAAATAAGCAAACATGGCAACAGTAACTTGCGATGCTTTTCCCACATAATTTTGCTTATGATATGTTGATTAAACTCAAGTTCATTACTCCAGACAAGATTGACCTACTTAGTCCAGTTAATGCCATCCAGGAAGCTCAGCTCTCCCATATATATTCTCATAACCATCAAATCCGCCCCAGCCTTGATAAGTCCCTTGCATGAAGATCAACTTTCACACCAGCCAGACTGCTAGCAGAGTTCCCACTCCGATCCATATCCCACGGCATCAGGGCTCACTCAGCTCATTTGGAGAAGGAAGAACATATTTTGAAATGAGGATGTTGATCAAGAAAACCCATGGAGGTGGGAAGGCTTCCGGACACCCCTCCATCTTGCTCCCATCCCCTCACACCGTTTCAGGAGTTCAGATGGCTGCCAATGGAGTCACTGAGTGGCCACCAGCCAAGTGTGGCATCTGAACGGTGTCCTTGAACTTGACCAGATGTCATTTGCTTCTTGGCCTCACACAGCAAACCGTAGGCCCCCTCCCTCTCACGGCACGGCTTTCCTCCTGGGCAAAGACCTGTTTGTTGTAGGACCTTCCCAGAAGATTCAGCCTGGGCCATGTTGGCTCCTATGTGGAGCTGCCATCCCTCACAGCACATTGTGACAGCACCGTCCCTGTGTGAACAGGGACACCTGCCCCACAAGTCACTGAAACTGGAGTTTAGGGGCCTCCTCTGATCACTGCATGCCTGTGTCTAGCACTGGATCTGATACCCTGGAAACGTTCAAAAATACCCCTTAACAATATGGGTTAAAGACACCGTAACCTGACACCGATTTCTCGCAAGGGCTCGCCATAGCCCCCCATGCTTCAACCAGTGAGAATATAAACCCTACAGGACAAGCTACTGTGCTCTATCAATTCCCTAAAAGCTGACAACATTGTGGGGCACAGCACCCATGGAGGGGAAGTATCCCTCATGTCCAGTAGGAGCCATTGTTGTTCATGAAGGAGGTCAAATATGATGCGTGTTCATGAGTGTGAAGGTACATGTACACGGATGGGTACATGTGCAGGCATACATGCAGAGGCCAGAGGTCAACCTCAGAGCTCATCCCTCAGGTGCCATGCACATTGTTTCTTTTGGAGATGGGATTTTTTTTTCCTGTCTTGGAGGTCATACTTAAGCTAGACTGATCAGAGCCCCAGCAACCTTTCTTTGCCCCTCCCCCACAGGTTGGACTATAAGCCTGAAACACCACATCTGGCTTCTTACCCAGGGCCTGGGAGTCCTCCCATTCTGTTGTTTAGGGTTGTTCTCTGTAGCAAGAAGCAATGCAGGCTTTTAACACTGTCTCTGAAATGTGGCTTCCTTGCTAGTCTCTCTTCAGAACAGGGAAGCGGCAGGTTGGGTCCCTACCTCGGTTGTCTCAGTGATTCAGTACTTGCTTATGGTCCACATAACAGACAGCTCAGGGAGTGCTGTGAACAGAGGCCTAGGGACAGGGTTATTCTCATGGAAAGGGTATTTGGGATGAAACAATAGTACCTTCAGTTCTGATCTATGGCGGCCAAGGGTGTGTACCATGACAGGAACGGAGCTGACGGGGTTAGAGGGAAGGGAGATGACAGGAACGGAGCTGGCGGGGTTAGAGGGAAGGGAGATGACAGGAACCTTGGGGAATGTGGCTTCTATACATGGAGGCTGTTGCAAGACTAGACTGGGGCAGACAGGCAAAGATGGAGGAGGCACAACCCCCCGCCCCCCCCCCAACGCTACTGTGGTACTCCAGAGGGGAATATAGACAGTAGAAACCATGATTAAAGTGATTGATTGGCTGATCTCTGGTTCTGGAGGCCAAGCAGGCGGTGGCCATGTGCCCATGAAGAGGCTGAGTGAAATATGGGGAATGAGCCTGAGAAGCAAGGGGAGATGTCTGCTCAGATGTCTCTGAGATACGTCCCAAGGCTGAGAGAGCCACTGGTTGAGAGGCACAGCCACAGGTGCCACAGACAGAGAGTTGATTCTCTTAGAAAGTGATGGAGCTCAGAGGCAACGAAGCTTGCCTGCCCAGGGAGAGAGTGTGGGTGGTTCTGACTGTTGGTGCTGGAGAGATGGTTCATTGGTTAAGAGCACTTGCTGTTCCTCCAGAGGACCAGGGTTCAGTTCCCAGGGCCCGTGCCTGCCAGCTTCATAACCTCTTACAACTCAAGACCAAGGGGTATGACACCCAATTCTTGCCTCTCTGGGCACCTATACATACATGGAAGGCACACACACACACATGCACACACTCATACACAAACATAGAATACACCTGCACACAGATGTCGTACACGCATGAACACACACACACCTGCACACACATGGCATTGCATATACACTTATACACGCATGGGATGTGCACACACACCCGCCTACACATGACGTACACACACATACCTGCAAATACACACATGAACATGCACACACACACACACGAACAAATCTTTAAAATGACCCGGGCATTGGAAGCCTTACAGAACAGTGCATCCTGGAAGAGCAACTTGCTGAGGAAAGCAGGTGTGTGCTGGGTTATTAACATCTGTCTCCCAGGCTGGTCTCTCCTCCTGGGGTGCAGGGGAGCATGACCTAAGTGCTTGGGGATGGGGGGGGTCAGGAAGCCATCGGAAGGCGAGGGTTTGTACCCTGTCAAGGCTTTTGCTTCTCAGTGGTGGGAAAGCTTCCCTTGCTATGACATCTACATTATCATAACTTCAGCAGTGGGATTTTGACACTGGAAACTGAGCCCTGCCTCCAGGAAGGAAAATCCCCAAGCTCTCGGCCTTCCTCTCTCAGTAGCTGTGCGGGCTGTCAACTCGGCACAGCCGGGGTCATCAGAGAACAGGAATCTCAACTGAGAAATGCCTCCATCAACTTTCTTGTGGACAAATCTCTGGGATATTTTCTTGATTAATGACTGGTGCGGGAAGGGCAATCCCATGGTGAATGGTGCCCGGGAAGGTAGTCGTGGGTGTATAAGGAAACAGGGCTGCAGGCTGAGCAAGCCACAGAGGACAGCTGGTGCATTTTGCTTCCACAGTTCCTGCCTCGGGGCTCCGGCTTTGAGCTCCTGCCTTGACTTTTATCATGGGCTGTGACCCAGGATGTGTTATTCGGACATACTTTCTTCCCCAAGATGCTTTTGGTCATGTGTTTATCACAGCTATAGAAAGCAAATGCAGACACTCGCTCACTTTTGGGCACAGCTCTGCTGCCCCGTGCAGCCTCAAAGAGGGATCTCAGCACTGCGTGAACAGTAGCTTCTGAAGAGAGTCTCAATGGCTGCCCTCCTGGTCCTCAGCAAGTGTGGGTGCCCACCACACACAGAACACACCTGGCACCCCACAGTATCCTCAAGGGTTCCCAGAGCTCTTCACTGCTCATGATAGATCTACCATTCCCCTGGCATGCAGTGACTGCTCTCTGGTATATTCCGGGATAGCGTTTCCTATTACAACTGCAATTTCCCACAGGAAAGATTGGCTTTCCTTTAACCTATTATCACTTGCTTACACTGTAATGTGAAGTGAGGCCATGAGAACCACCTCCAATCAGAGGGAGACCCAGGCGGGCCCTAGGTTTCTTGCAGGAGAAGGGAAAGGATTTGGTAATGGAGAGGACACAGGGGTGAGAGCACGGAGCCTCAAACCCTCCCTGGCAAGATTTACCTCAGGAGTTCGGTAGAAAAAGCTAAATGGTTTTGGCAGCTAGATGCACAGAATCTCAATTGGTTGGTGTCTTACCTTCAAATCTGGACTCCAAGGTCCTCATGCTAAATGCCACCAAAGAGGCCGCCTGACATAGTTTAGGATCCTGTTTGAGTTTTTCTAAGCCCTAAACAATAATTGAATCCCCAGATACTTAACAGAGTCTGACCACACACAGTGAAATTATTTCTTAGTCATAAACTGAAAAGTTAATTGGCTTCATTTCTTTAAATAGATTCAATTATTTAAGCAACAATGACTCTTCCAGAGGTATTTACAAGTCAGGGACGCCTCTAGGAGATGAAGGCTGAAAGCCGGCTACCCAAAGGCCTTTGCAAACTGCCACTGAGGGGCTTGCCGATTGGGAAGGGATTTATTTGTGCTTATAAAATATAAAAATTGCCCTCGGTGGCATGATTAGATCAGATGCAAGCAGCTTATTAAAAATTAACACAGCCAAGAAATGGAGCTGTCTTGAAGAAGAACCTGGTGTTATTGAGAACAGCAGGGCTTTCGAGTGAAGAGATTTGTGCATTTGTGAGCAATCCACCACCCCCTCAGCTGCCCAGAGAGATAGCAGCACCATTGCTGGCTTCTTCTAGGACATCCCTGCTTCTACATACTAGTCTGTAACTTGCTCCCTTAAGCTTGGCTCAATCTTGGGCCCTGAGGGAAAAGCCATGAGGAATTAGTCCCCGAGTAAAAGGCATCATCCCATACAGTGGATGTCAGAGAGTCTAGCTCACCTTCATCTTCTCTCCTCCACAGTTCTGGCCCTATTTGGATGTTCATTAATCCCTGAGTAGTGTCTGCATTAGCAGAGGATCCTAGCTAACCTTTAGCCCTCTTCCTGTTGCCTTAGTAAAAGTTGCTTCGAAGTGTCCCGATCCTGTCTCGGGATGTATGATGCCTCTTCCCCATCCTCTCCTCTTTGGGCAATACCTTCTGAAAGAACATTCTGGGAAGCATGGGAAGATCATTAACCTTTACCCAAGATTCCATCAAAGCCAAACTATTCACAGCTGCAAGGTTAGCTGGGTTAATTAGCAGCCAACATCTATTTAAAAAAAAAAAAAAAACAAAAAAAAAACAAACGAAGACAAGACTTGAGATCGAGGAGCGGATGGGTGTAGTGGACCGCACAAGACTGGAGCAGGGATGGCCCAGTGATTCTTTTCATGAGTCAAGGAAGAAGGACAGGAGACCATCCCTGACAAGTTCCTAGGACAGTTTTCCAAGGAGGGAAGTGTCTGCTCTCGGAGACCCAGAGTTCTGGAGCTATCCACAGACGCGGTGCTGAAAGTGGCTAGTGACTAACACCCAGGCTATTGTAAAGTAACGATTCAAGCCCTGCTTGCTCTTGGTCTTAGGTCCATAGATCTCACTGAAGAATGGATGATTGTGTTCAGTCAGTAAATTACCTTCCGTGCATGCATAAGATCTGAGTTCAGGCCCCTAAATTCATGGGAGTGAACACCAGTGTGGAAGGGAAGGACCCACAAAACCCCATGGCTAGATGAGGAACTAGTGACAGTTGACAACTTCTCCTGGTCAGTCAGCCATGCCCTGGTGTATGGCCCCACACCAACAAGCATGTGATCGGCACAAACTGGACACAGTGGGCTATGAAAAAAAGAGGATGAAATTAGAGGGGAATGGGGAGGCAGCGTGGTTCTGGTAGGAGCATAAATATGATTAAAACATGGTGTATGCATGCATAAAATTCTCGTAGTAAAAATATTATATTAAAAAAACTGGATATAATAGCGTACACCTGCAATCACAGCACTGGGGGAGTAAAAGCACGGACCCCTGGGGCATGCTATCCAGTCAGGCCACCCTACCTGGGGATCCTCAAGCCAATAAGAAATGTGTTTACAAAAACCATGATGGATGGCGCCTGATGAATGATACCTGCGGTTTACCTCTGGCCTCTACATGTACTTACACATGCACACACACCTGGGTGGATGGTTAGCAGCCCATGTTACACGCTGTTCTGAGACACACACACCTAAACATTCCAGTTTGAGTCTTGTGGCTTATTGGGGCATAGTACTGTTTGATATGGACAGTGTGAAGGACAGGGGCACGTGGAACATGCATCCAAAGATGCCCCGTGTGTCTACTAATTGTGTGTCTGTGTGTGTGTGCATGTGTTTACTCTGTGTGTGTGTGTGTGTGTGTGTGTGTGTGTGTGTGTGTGTGTGTGTGCGTGTGTGAAGCTGGGAGTACATATGCCATGGCGGTGTATGTGGAGATCAGAGCACAACCTCATGTGTCAGCCCACGACTTTGAGGTGGGTGTCTTGTCCGTGGCCAAGCTTCTGGGAGCTCTCCTGTCTTTGGCTCCCATCTATCCATGGGAGCTCTGGGACTACAAACAGGTACCACCATGTGTGGCCTTCCATGGTCTCTGAGGATCTGATTGCAGGTCTTTAAGTTTGCAGGGGCAGCACTTTACTCACCGAGCCGTCCCCCAGTGGCACACCTGCCGATCTTTAAATGAGTAGAGGCAGTAGGAGCAATGATGACCTCCCCGCCAGAGCCCTACTCTGCCTGCGTGAGACTGCATGGCCAGGCTGTATGTAAGCCACCATCTGTCCCC
Organism: Ondatra zibethicus; assembly: GCA_004026605.1. Lineage (NCBI taxonomy): Eukaryota > Metazoa > Chordata > Mammalia > Rodentia > Cricetidae > Ondatra > Ondatra zibethicus. The sequence continues at coordinate 39,424 of PVIU01017871.1, forward strand.
GGCGTCACTCCTGCCCCAGAGCTCCCTCTCAGAACAATGCTAGAAAGACAGGACCTTTCCACTGTGTGCAGAACACGTCTGTACACTGCTTGCCTTTCCAAATGTGCAAAAGCCAGTGTAAATATGGAATTAATTAAACCTGTCTGTGCTTGGGTCTTTTCAGAATTAACTTATGAAATGTTTGCCAGCTAAATTATTAACACGTAACACTAACATAATGAGTCAGTTTAAGGTAATTTAGTCATTGGAAGTATTACAGTGTGTACACAGAAATCTCTCCATGCAGTCCTGTTCTCAGGCATGAGAAGTTGCCAAAGGATTTTTCTAGCCTAGCCCCTGACAATGGGTTGTTTCAATGGCTATTTCACCTGAACACATGTGGTAACATGTGTTTAACAAGTGGAGTTTCTGGCTCTCACCTGCATGGGTGTGTTCTGAGCTCAGCTCTAAGTTAATAGAAAAGTCACTAACAAAAAAATGGTCACTGACATGGTGCGCTGTGTACCTGGGAAGGGGTGAGGCACATTTAGAAACCTCAGGCCCCGGCTCCCTTCCTTCTCATAGGGCCAACTCAGGGAGAGATTTGCTAATCCAGTTATAGGTTCTTCCTAGAAGAAGAGCATGCTGGGAGAGTGAACTCTTTCGCAGAGGGATGCCTGGCTGCCCTTAGTGTTTGTAGGGTGTGCAGGAGCATCTCTCTTCATGTCCTTCATGGAAGGCTCATCCATTTGCTTGCCATTAGTAGGGACTGAGATCCCAGGCTGCTGAGTGGGATAGCTGTCCATTGCTTGCCAGTGCTAAGCAGTAAATTCTCAAACTTTGTTCCAAACAGTTCTCATTTTCTATAGGAATCCAGCCAGGGGCTGGAGCTGCATGCCAGGACATAGCTATAGCCTTAGACATAACCATAGCCATAGCCATGGACTAGACATAGCCATAGACATAACCATAGCCATAGACATAACCATAGCCGTAGACATAACCATAGCCGTAGACATAACCATAGCCATAGACATAACCATAGCCATAGACATAACCATAGATGTAGACATAACCATAGCCATAGACATAACCATAGTCATAGACATAACCATAGCCATAGACATAACCATAGATGTAGACATAACCATAGCCGTAGACATAACCATAGCCATAGACATAACCATACCCATATATATAACCATAGCCATAGACATAACCATAGCCATAGACATAACCATAGCCATAGACATAACCATAGATGTAGACATAACCATAGCCATAGACATAACCATAGCCATAGACATAACCATAGCC
>PVIU01017872.1:0-30105 GCA_004026605.1 Ondatra zibethicus
CCTTTGCTTTACAGAAGCTTTTCAGTTTCAGGAGGTCCCATTTATTAATTGTTTCTCTCAGTGTCTGTGCTGCTGGGGTTCTATTTAGGAAGTGGTTCCCTGTGCCAATGCGTTCAAGTGTACTTCCTACTTTCTCTTCTATAAGGTTCAGTGTGGCTGGCTTTATGTTGAGGTCTTTGATCCATTTGGACTTGAGTTTAGTGCATGGTGATAGATATGGGTCTATTTTCATTCTTCTACATGTTGATATCCAGTTATGCCAGCACCACTTGTTAAATATGCTTTCTTTTTTCCATTTGATATTTTTTGCTTCTTTATCAAAGATCAGGTATTCGAAGATATGTGGATTGACATCTGGGTCTTCTATTCGGTTCCACTAGTCCTCCTATCTGTTCTTATGCCAGTACCAGGCTGTTTTCAGTACTATGGCTCTGTAGTATAGTTTGAAGTCAGGGATTGTGATGCCTCCAGAAGTTCTTTTGTTGCCCAGGATTGTTTAGGCTATCCTGGATTTTTTGCTTAAGAAAAAGTCTTTAATGAGCCTGAGTGGTCCAGACTAATGCATAGAAGGGAACCAGCTCTAACAGAAAACTCTGTCAGCTTATAAAGCGTCACAGCCCTGAATTGCGTTTTGAGCAATGAAAACATGTTTCACAGAGACAGAAAAGCCAAGCTTTGGTTGTTTGGACAGATGTGTGAGAGGGAGTTCCAGTGTAACGGAGTTATCCTGAGACACACTAGGGCTGCTTTACCAGGCAGCTGTCAACCAGGGTCATCCTGTCTGCCTGACAGAATCACACTTCCAGATAGGCAAACCAGAGAGCTCCTTTAGCTAAGTGCTGCTTTGTGTGGGTTAAGATTTCCTAAGGAAATTCAGTAGACAATTGTATCATCAATGTACTATTCTCAGTTTCTCTTATATTAAAAGGAAGGGAGGAAAGAAGGAAGCAAGCAAGGAGGCAGGCAGGCAGGTTGACAGGCAGAGGCAGGCAGGCAGGCAAGGAAGCAAGGAGACAGGGGCAGGCCAGGCAGGTAGGTAGGCAAGCAAGCAAGTGGGCCAGAATTCTGCAGGGCTTTTTAGGAGATGGGGTGGGTGTGAGCCTGTGGGCTCCATTGTCCTGAGTTCTGCTGGCTGCTTTTGTGATTCTATTCGCATGTCTCTGTTGTCTTAGGTCTGCTGAGCCTCCAGGTGCTGAATGGTGAGTTGGTGACGTCAACATTTTTGTTTTTGGATATATAGAGCTATTAGCTTTTAGGGTTGGAAGAGCCTTTAGATGTCATGAAGCAACTGCAGCTAGCATTCTGGTGAGAGGCGAACAGGGTGCTCAAGAAGCCAGCCAGCTCAGAGTCTGAACACTGTTGTTATCTGAGGAGAGGTGTGCAGGGGACATGAGAGCCCATGCGTCAGAGAGTGCTGGGGGAAGTTACATCTGAGCAAAGGGAGGACCCACAGACATCTGCACATCATATGCATTTGTGTGCATGTGTGTGTATCTGGGGAAGGGCACTGCATGCCGGGGAATGGCATATGTGTAGTCAGGTAGCCGTGGAGTGCCTGGGTCAAGGGCCACCAAGGAGGCCAAGGGCAGCCCTCTTTCACCCAGCAGGCTCAGAAGCACCATTTGCCGCTGGCTTCCCACCCATTCCCTAACTTTCCATTTTTCTTCCCTTTGCCCTGCTCTTCTCCTTCCTCTCCTTCCTCTTTTCCTCTACCGTCCCCATCCTTTTCCTTCTTAGAAGAAACAAATAACTGCAAAGAAGAAGGTGGGTAGGGCCACGTGCCTGTTCCCTCCTCGGGCAGCTAGCACCTTCCCTCTGACTGAGACCTGAGAAGAGGTCAGAGTGCAGATGCATCTCAGTCTTCAGGAAGCATCCGTAGCCCTCAGCCTCTTTTCCCTCCTCCTCTGCTCCTCTGTGCCGAGCACAGGAAGGTAAGAGGAGGTATTCTGCCTCTGTGGACCTCCAGTCCCCCCACTAGGTTCCCTTGGAAATGACTGGGTAAGTTGAATGACAGGCGTGTATGCTGGAAACAAAGAGATGGTGGATGGTGTAGACCACATAAGCAAACATCCCCCTCCGAGGGATGGTGGATGGTGTAGACCACAGAAGCAAACATCCTCCTCCCAGTGATGGAGATAGTGGAGAGAGTTAAAGGAGCTTGGATTAAGCTGTGGGGTAGGATTCAGTAGAGTGCTTGCTTAGTAGGTACAAAGGCCTGGGTCTGATCCCCAGGACCACACACAATGGGTGTGGTGGCTAAACCTGCAACCCCAGGGCTCAGGAAGAAGAGGCAAGAAGATCAGAAGTGTAAGGCTAGCATGGGCAGCTTATGGAAGACCAAGACCAGTTTGGATTTCGTGAGACTCCTTTTCAAAGAACAGAAAAGAGAAATAGCACCAAAACAGAAAGGTGGGACCGCTGGATGTCCCGATCAGACGTCAGCCTCGGTGGCAGAGTCGGGGGCTCACAGGTTACAAGCTGGATCAGAGGGAGTAGCCAATACAAGGCCAGTTTAGGATAGTGTATATATAAAAAGCAAAACAAAACAAAAATGGACAACAACAACAATAGCAAAAACAAAACAAACAAACAAAAAACCCAGGGCATGGAGCACTTAAGATAGTAATTCTCAACCTTCCTCATGCTATTACTCTTTAAAAAAAATTCCTCACATTGTGGTGACCCCCAACCATAAAATTGTTTTTGTTGTTGCTTCATAACTGTAATTTTGCTACTGTTATGAATCATAATGTAAATATCTGTGTTTTCTGATGTTCTTAGGTGGTCCCCGTGAAAGGGTTGTTTGATCCTCGAAGGGGATGTGAATCACAGGTTGAGAGCCACTGACTTAGGAGGTAGAGAAAGGAAAAGTTCAAGGCTAACCTAGGCTACATAGGCAGTTGGAGGCCAGCCTGCGATCCATGAGATCCTGTCTCAAAAAAAAAATATCACCAGAAAAGTATAATTTATAACAAGTATTGGAATTCTAGAACTAAGAATATGCAGCCACCATTAAGAGTTGAGATTCTGGATGGACAGGCTGGCTGAGAGGGTGAACAGGCTTGCATCCAAGCCCAAGGCCCTGAGTTTGATCCCCGTAGAAGACGAGAACCAGCTCCTGTGAGCTGGATACCGATTGCCACCAAGCGACGTTTTAGGAGACTGTGAGAACCCCACAGAGACCCCATATAAAGAAAATCAGGGCCCATGAGATGACTCCATGGTTAAAAGAGCTTTCAGAACAGTCTGATGAACTGCGTTCAATCAGAACCCACATAAAGGTGAGGAGAGAGTCAGGCACAGTGGTGCACGCCTTTAATCCCAGCACTCGGGAGACAGAGGCAGGCGGATCTCTGTGAGTTCGAGGCCAGCCTGGTCTACTGAGCGAGTCCTAGGACAGAGAAACCCTGTCTCGAAAATCGCCCCCCAAAAAAGGTGAGGGGAGAAAACAGACTCCACAAAGCTGTCCTGTGGCCTCCACATGTGCACATAACATATGCACACACCAGTGCAGACGTCATGCACACCCGCACAACGGTAATAAAATGCATTGTCTTAGTTTCTGTCCTATTGCTGGCATGTGACACCATGACAACCATTGGTTGGTTCTCTTATAGCTCCAGAGTTTCAGAGTGTGAGTTCATGACCATTATGGTAGGGGGAACGTGGCAGGCGGGCTGGCATGACATTGGAATGATAGCTGAGAAGTTACATACGCTCCACCGGCACAAAGCAGAGAGAGGGAGAGAGAGAGAGAAAGCACATTAACAGGGAATGGTGTGGGCCTTTTAAACCGCAAAGCCCACCCACAATGACATGCCTCCTCCAGCAAGGCCACACCCTCTAACCTTTCCCAGTTCCAGGAACTGCAGAACCAAGTATCCAAACACAGGAGCCTACAGGGCCATTCTCACTCAAGCCACCACGCACGTCTTAAAAAAATAAAGACTGTTGAAGGTGGGAGAAGGCAAGCTGTCTTCGCAGGTAAAAGTGCTTACTGCCAAATCTGATGACTGTAGTTTGATCGCCAAGATCCATATGCTAGGTATAGAGGACTCTGGAAGGAATCCTCTAGCCTCCACACTTGCCCACGTGGAGTTTAGCCAGCCCAGGCAAGGTGGTGAGCTCCCGGTTCAGTGAGACCCTGTCTCAAAGAAAAAGAAAGAAAGATAAACAAAAAAAGAAAGAAAAGGTAGAAAAGAATATAAGGTGGAGCAGGGTTGATGAAGACCCTGGCATCAGCCTCTCGCCTTCACATTCATGTGTATGTGTGCATGCATATATCTAAAACACATACATACACACAGAGAACATACACAGGGAAAAGTGAGACAGTTAGTAAGATCACATGCCTGGGATCTGAGTATTTGCGAGGTGGAGGCGAGAGGATATTCTTAGCTACATATTGAGTTTGAAGCCAGCCTGAGTCCATGGCATCCTGTTTCAAAAACCAAACCAAAGTAAACAAACAGTCAAAACGACAAAAAGAGGGACTTTGGTGAGGTTCCCACAGAGCAGGTGGCAGTTCCCCTGAGTGGCTTTTTCCAGTGCACTGGTTGGGTGCTGTTACATAGATGGGTTACGTCGGTGCTGCCTAGATGTGAGGAGAGCTGAAAGAGCAAATAGCTTGTCTGGGAGCTGAGTGATGACCACAGGGAGAAAATGGCCACAACATCCAATGTAACAAAAAAAATTCAACCCAGGAGAAACACAGAGGAGAGACACCAGTTTGGAGTGCCAGAGGGTCAGGGATTCCGGGTGTTATCAGTCCTTCTCGCCCTCTTTCTTTAGTGAAGTCTCCCCCCGCCAGCACCACAGCCAGGGTCCTTGTGAAGAACGGTGGATGGAACTTTTTGAAGTGCGCCTACATGGTGATGACCTTCTTCTTCGTGTCCTACAATAAAGGAGACTGGGTAAGGAGGCCGCACATCTGGATGGATGCCTTTCAGTCTATGGAGGGAGGAGGGCGAAAGGAAGGAGGGGCAGGTGAGTCACGGCACCAATGTTGTGGTTTTTTTTAAAAGAAAGAGAAGGGTGAGCCGGCAGCTTGCTGCAGCTTGCTGCAGGTCCCCAGACCACGCGGTCAGTCTCCGGGTCCCCATATGGGCTGTGCGGCGGTATGAGATGGACAAAAGAGAGCGGGTAGGCGTGCTATGCAGAGTTAAACATTTATTAGGTGGGTCATGGAGGGAAAAGGAGAGAAGATAAAGAGATAGAGAGAGACAGAGAGAGACAGAGAGATAGAGGGAGGGGGGAGAGGTAAGAGAAGCAGCTGCTGCTCCTGTGTGAGTGGAAGAGGAAGAGAGGCAGAGAGTTGGGGTCAGAGGCTGGAAGCTGGAAGTGGGCAGGGCCAATAAGAGGCCAAATACTACATTGGGGAAGAAAGGATGAGGAGAGAAGGCACTGTGGGAGAAGGGAGTCTACACAGTGTAGCGAACTTCAGGAGACTTTATATTAATTATGAAAGCTTGGCCTTAGCTTAGGCTTTTTCCCAACTAGTTCTTATAACTTAAATGAACCTGTCTCTTTTAATCTACATTTTGCCACGTGGCTCAGTTACCTCCGTTCTGTGCTGTATGTCCGTTCGACTTCTTCAGGGCTCCTAGTAAAATCTGTGCACCTAGATTTCTTCTCCTCCTCCTCTAAAACTAATATATATATATATATGCCTTCCCCGACAGAACCACTGTGCACGCCTAGACATTAATAAAGGAAAATTAATTTGAATATTGCAATTCTCGGCAATTGTACAATTGCAAATGTACCGGCTCTAGCTAATACTCAAAGAGTTGCCAGCCATGAATACAAGATTTTACTAACTTACATACACCTTAGGCATCTGCATTGTACCAGCCCGAGGTTACACTTGGAACCATCTAAAAAGACAGGAGACTGCAAGTCTAACCACTTGGGCAAATGGGAGATTTACACAGCCAAGTATTGCCAGAATTATCTAAGTGTATTAGTATTGATTTCTAATAGTTGTCACCCAGGATCATCTTGCCCATCTGGTAGAATTATGTTTTTATTGATAAGACCACAAGGAACTTATCTTACAAACCACAATCCCAGAGAATTGAGACAACAATACGGACACTAAGAGAGACTTACATAGATATAATCTACGTGGGAAGTAGAAAGTATAAAAAGACAAGATCTCCTGAATAAATTGGGAGCATGGGGACCTTGGGGGAGGGTTGAGGGAGGGAGGGGTGTGGCAGGGAGGGGAGCAGAGAAAAAAAAAAGACCACAAGGAACTTAATGGCAGACCAAGACTTAATGATGGTAGGTTTTGACCCTGCACTGCCCCCTAGAGCTGCCTATAAGAGGCACAGTCTTTGATGTGGGGTTGGTTGTAAACCTGGGCTGTCTCCTTTTGTTATGGAAATGAACCTAGTTGGAGGTCAATCCGAGTTAATAAACATTAGCAGAACTCTCTCAAGGACCCCAAACTTTAATTATGGTCCAGGGTTTTCATTCTGTCCCAGCCTGGTGAACACAACACTCATCCCCAGCCACATTGGAGGCGGTGCTGGTCAGCTAAATCCCACTTTGTGTAACTTGATGTGCCCTAGGCAGGTCTGTGAGTAAAGCCGGTCCAGCATCAGGTTTACTCTTCCATTTGCCCGCATTATTGCTACATTCAGTCTCAGACTGAACTCTAATGGTCGGGAGTGGCTACAGGCTGCTTCTCTCATTGAGCCACCCCTCCCTAGCTGGGACAAGAACCATGCCACTAGAAGTTCTTTCCTGTTAAATGCCAACTGTGTTCTCTCTCTCTGTCTCTCTCAAACACACACACACATTCGGGAGATTCTTTTATTTTTAATTATTATTCTCTCATATATTACATCCTGACTGCAGTTTCCCCTCCCTCCGCTCCTCGTGCACCCTCCTCTGCCCCAGATCCACTCCTCCTCCATTTCCCTTCAACAACGAGCGGACCTTCCAGGAATAGCAATCAAAAATAGCATATCATGTTGCGGTAAGACTATGAACATACCCTCATGTCAACACTGGACAGGCAACCCAGTGGGAGGAAAAGGGTTCCAAGAGCGGATGAAAGAGTTAGAGGCAGCCCTCACTCCCATTGTTAGGAGTCCCACAAGAACACCAAGTTACACAACCATAATGTGTGGCACGGGACCTAGTGCAGACCTACGCAGGGTCAACGATGGCTGCTTCAGTCTCTGTGAGCCCCTCTGAGCCCTGCTTAGTCAGTTCTGTGAGCCGTGTTCCCATTGTGTCCTTGATCTCTCTGGCTTCTACAATCCTTCCTCCCCCTCTTCTTTGGGGTTCCCTGACCTTCACCAAATGTTGGCTATGGGCTCTGCATCTGTTCCTGTCAATTGGGCTAGGCACCAATCTCAGAGCATCGCAGAATATCATCAGAAATCATTGCATTGACTTTGTGTTGTTGTTGCCAGTCGTGTTTGGTTCTATGCTAGGTCTCTGTACTATCCAGCCTCCAATTCCTTGCCCTCCATGTAGTGTAGAGCCTAGGCCTCCCCTCCTGGTGCGGGCCCCAAGTTAGACCAGTTACTGGTTGGGCGTTCCCACAAGTTCTGGGCTGCCCCAGCACATCTTGCAGGCGGGATAAACTGGGTTGACTGATTGTATTGTGGCTGGGTTGTTGTTGCAGACTCAGGATATTCTTAAGGACCAAGTCTTTTGCTGTTTTCTGGAGATGCTGCTGGATAAGACACCTCATGCATCTCTGCCTGCTGATCTGTCTCGCTGACTCCTGTGTGTATTTTTGGAACAGGGTCTCTGATGTAGGCCAGGATGACCTTGCACTCATGATTTTCCTAAATGCTGGCACATCTAGTTTAGGGGGTGAGAAGAATTTGATCCCTGGTTATTGGGTGCCTCTGCTGAAGTAATAAGCCAACTCAAACAGAATTAATTAACCCAGATTTAATCAAAAATTAAAAAAAAAAAACCCAGAGCAAAGGAAAGCAGAGCACTCCCAGGTGGCTCTCTGGAAGGCAGGAGAGAGAGCACTCAGTGGATCTATGGGCTGGGTCTTAAGTAGCCTGTAGGAGTCTTGAGCATCTCAGGAGGAGGAGCCACTGACGGTGGGCTTTCTCAGGGGCAGGGTCTGGAATGGGAGGAGGGAGTGCTTGGGATCAACCTAGGGCTTCATCCCTGCTAAGCAAGCACCCTGGCAGGTTAAGTTACATCCCAGGTCAGTGGGAGTTGTGCAATGCTGGGCACTGAGTGTGGAGCAGATTTAGAGCAGGGCACAGGGGGAGCAGAGGGACCTGCCCATGGTCAGGACAGGGCCCTGGTGGTAGTGAACACAAGGAAAATCCGCTAGATCAGCTAGAGCAGTGGTCCCCAGTCTTCTGATGCTGCACCCCTTTAATAAAGCTCCTCATGTTGTGGTGACCCCAACAATAAACTATTTTTGTTACTACTTCACAACTGTAATTTTGCTACTGTTATGAATCGTAATGTAAGTATCTGTGTTTTCTGATGGTCTCAGGAGACCCCCGGGAAAGGGTCTGGGATCGTGTCCCACAGGTTGAGAACCACTAGGCTACACTTTTCTCAGGAATGCAGCTCATGGATTGGGCTTGAGGGCTGACGGAAATGGGGAGACCCAGGAGATGATTGGGGAGCCCTGGTTCTCACAAAGGTGACTTTGTCTTTGTTAGGAATATTTCCTAACGCAAGCTCTCTGCTGACGCAAAAATCCCAATCAAGCCAAATCAAAGCAAGCCAAATTAAGAGATATCCAGGTTTAATGGGAGTTCTGCACTCTCGGGTGGCCACAAACGTGACCACTGGGAGAAAGAAAAGGCCACATGTTCCTCTTTTGGGAGTTCACTTAAATATTCTGTGGGAGTGGTCCTGAGCCCCCCAAAGGGAGGGGTCAGGACGTGGCCTGCTGGGATTTGGAGTCCGAGTGCTAACTCTCAGGGTCAGGGGGCTAGGATAGAAGCAAGGGGCTGGGGCCTAAGCTCCCAACTTAACAGTCTTCCAGAAGATTCTGCACAGTATCTGGAGATGGTTTTTCATTTTATGGCCCCCACTGAAGCACGGAATTTAGTGAGAGGCCAGGGACAGCTCTCAACCTTTCAGCACCGCTTGCCCTGAAAGTGACCAGGTCAAAAGGTCATCAGTGTCTGTGGGGGGGGGTGGACACTGGGTGGGGAGGTGGCAGGGCTGATGAAAAGTGAGCAGGCTGGAAGATGGGGGCAGAGCTCAGGAGCACAGAGAGGCTGACCAATCACCAGTACCACAGGAGGGAGGGAAGGAAGTTGGTTGGCTGACTTTTGTTTAGTTTTTATTTTTATCTTTCTCTGTTCCATGTTCTGTCATTCATCCTTGCTGTCCCCAGTGTTACTGCCACTACTGCAACCCGGAACTGGATTTGAGGTATGGTATGGCAGGGAGGCCATTTCACATCTTGTCCACGGGTCCACTTACTCAGTCAGGCTGACCTCCAACTCACCGAGATCTGCCTGCCTCTGCCTGGGATTAAAGGCCTGTGCCACCACCTGTTGGCTTACATTTTGCTATTGAAAGAGATGGGTGTCGGCTCAGGATCCCCAAGGCCAAGTTCTCAGCACAAAGGAGATTTATTTCCCCAGAGAGACAAAGAGCAGGGATAAGAGACACACACAGGAGATAAACATAGCCCTAAGAAGCATGGTCCAGAGTGGAGGCGAGAGGTGCAGGCTCAGGGGCCTCACATAGAGCCCTAGGGGGCTGTAAGGGGGCTAGGAGGCCAGGAGCCTGACAGATGAAGATGTAAATTCGTGTCCAGCTGTGTTTCCTCCCTTCTCCCCTCTTCCTCAGAGGCGACCCCTGCTGTTCTTTCTAGTGAAGCTGCTCCATCTCACTCAGCCTTCACTAGCCCTCCAGCTCCCAGCATTTCACCTCCCAAGGAAGCTCTTCGTGAGCGTGTCCAGAGACAGTCTCTCAGAGGGCCGTGAGACGAGGGCCGTGGGAGCGGAATGAGCCTCTGCAGGGCTTCCGCCCACACCTTCTCTTCGGGACCGTTTTCAGCCTTTCTTTACTGTTCCTCTAATGAAATGTGCAATTGTGTAATGGCTAAGGGTTTCTTTCTTCTGCTGACAAAACACAGCAAATGAACACAGGGTGGAGGGGCGCTAAGAATCATCTATAATTTTTAAATAAAAAATTTGTTACCTCCTGAGTCAGTGTGTGTGCATGCATTGGGGGCATCAGTTTACAACAGCTAAGATGGTTATCTACCGAGCAGTCTTGCTGGCTCTCAGATAGAGCAGAAAGGCCTATTTTTGTATTCTCTTGCTTTCAGGTGTTGGGCAAAGCCCAGTGCCTTCGGAACCCCGATTTCCCCAGTATATCATTGCTCTGATGGAACTCCAAGTTTTCCGGTAACACCTATTTCCTGTCTCACTTTTTTCCCCCTAATTTTATGTGCATTAGTGTTTTGCCTGCATGCATGTCTGTGTGAGGGTGTTGGCTCCCTGGAACTGGAGTTACAGACAGTTGTCAGCTGCCTTGTGGGTGCTGGGAATTGAACCTGACCCTCTGCAAGAGCAGCCACTGCTCTTAACCATTGGACCATCTCTCTAGTTCCCCTTTTTTGTTTTTGTTTTGTTTTTTGAGGCAGACCTTTTCTGTGTAGCCTTGTCTGTCTTTGGAACTCACCCTGTAGACCAGGCTAACCTCAAACTCAAAGGTTCACCTGCCTCTACCTTCCAAGTGCTGGGATTAAAGGTGTGCACCACCACTGCCTGGCTTATTTCCTGTCTTTTGATTCTTTAATTGGCAGGGGAAATGAACCCATTCCTGCACAGTATTAAGACAGTATCAAGATAGATGCAGGAGAATCAGGAGTCTAAGGCCATTCTTGACTACAGAGTGAGTTCCAGGCCAGCCTGGAATACATGGGAATTTGTCTAAAACAAAAACAAGCAGATGGAGAGACGGTTCAACAGTTAAGAGAACTGGCTGTTCTCGCAAAAAACCTGGGTTTAGTTCAACACCCACATGGAAGTTCACAACATCACTAACTCTAGTTACAGAAGATCTGTCGCCCTCTTCTGGCCTCTGCTGGTAAACATGTGGTGTACTTAACAGTCGTGAAGTCAAAACATTTACGCATATAACATAAAAATAAAATCTTGGGGAAAAAAGCAGCCCGGTGGTGGCACATGTCTTTAATCACAGCACTCGGGATGCAGAGGCAGGAGAAACTCTGGCTTTGAGGCCAGCCTGGTCTACAGAACGAGTTCTACAGGGCTACACAGAGAAACCAAAACTCAAACCAAAAACCAGAAAGTAAGGTTCAAGGCTGTAGGCTGTATGCTGTTTCTACTCACTACTGTATCCTTGGCAACCACACTAACTGAACTCTTAATAAGTGTGCAGCGCTTGTTAAGTTATAAGTTAGACCAGAACGGGTGCTCCGTGGAGCCTTCAAGACCCAGTTTGCCTCAATAGTATGGTTTCCTGTCAGATTTGGAGGAGGAAAAAAGTGAGAGCACCGTTTGGTGCGCTCTGCTCACTTACTATAAGCAGTCAGCCAGGCACAACGTGAAGGCTTGCGCGTACATTACTGTTGCACAAATAGTACCCCCACTCCCACCACCCAGTCTCTACGAAGGCCATGAGAATCTTAGATGGAGTCAGCCTCCCTGGCTGGACTTGGGAGCCTGGGCGGGGGAAACGGCAGCCAAGGTCCAGGGCCTGCTGTACTCACATCTGCCGCGAGGCGGCACTGTCTCATGACTTCCGGCTCCTGCTGACAGGCTGAAGAACTACAACTCCCACAAACCTGCGCGCCGACCCGTTTCCTCTCCTCTTTCCTAACAAATCATACCTCAAGGATATCTGGAAAGCGTTTTCAATCTCCCAAATCATTCCTTGATGCAGGCGCTTCTGCTAACAAACTCCTTTTTACTGACGGTCACACCTCCCGCCTCTCTGCTACAATACCTAGAAGTCGCTGGGTCACGCCAAGCCTACAAGATGGGTTGCCTTGGAAACAGAAATGCCAGATCTGGGGTTGGGAGTTGCGAAAGCAGGATTGCGATTGGTGGAGAGGTCTGTTTGCTTGCTTCCTCTTTGTCGTCCCCCCCTCCCCCTTTATAGTTTCGTATTTCTTTCCTCCGTTCTTCACTTTTTTTTCCTGTATAAGAATTCAGTCTCTGTATGGTATTTTTTTCATACAATTTTATTTTTCATGGTGTTACTCTTTTCCCCGCCCCCTACCTCCTCCTCAAACCCCTTCCCCAATCTCGTATCCTTGCATCCTCAGTAGGCAAAAGGGTACATTTCCGAGTGCCGCAAGCGCATCGAAACGTGTGGTCTCCTCATGTCTTTTCAGGGGAATCCTTGGGTCCTCACGTCTGGGTCAAGCTGCACTGGGCAGTGTCATGTAAGTTACAGAGATGAGACAGGAGAGGCTAGTCTGGACATGGGAGGCATGTTAGGCCTGTTCCTCAGGTCCCAAGGGGTCTCCTGGGTGTTAGGTCCCAAACTCGGGACACACGGTGAGGTGCCTACTTAGCATATCAAAGCGGACCTGGCCACCAGGTTCCTCCAGCATCCCTCAGTCCCTACCTGTCCCAGGGTCCTCTTGGCAGGCATAGCCTGCGCTCTTCCATAAACTTCTCCAGCCCAGGGGCTGGGCTGCCCTTCTCCCAGATAACCTTCCCTATAGAATCCAACCATTTTGGTTGCCTCGTCCCTTCCCCTCCTGGCCTCTTAGTCCGGCTCTCCCCTCCCCATTCTCCCATGGCTCAGGGTCATTTTCTCTCTGGGCTCTCCCAGATGTCCCTGCCTGTGACTATGTTTCCCTTTTATCTACACAAACTTTCTCCTCCACCACACCAGGAGCAGTCAGTCATACCCTTTCCTTTTTTGTTCTTTTTTCTTTTTCTTTTTTTTCATTCACTGGGAAGTGAATGCAATCTTTAGTCTGCCCCCTTTCCAATCTCCAGGAAAATGGCCAGCCTGGTCTACAAGAGCTAGTTCCAGGACAGGCTCTAAAGCTACAGAGAAACCCTGTCTCGAAAAACCAAAATAATAATAATAATAATAATAAAATAAGAAAATAGCCTGCCTCACTCGTTGGATAGATGGAGAAACTTAGAAAGGGTTGTGAGACTCTGCGTCGCACCTCTTCTTTGGGGATTCCCATCCTGTTCTGGGTTTCCTCCTTGGAGAAATGCTGTGTAGAACTTCAGTGCCCCACCCCCCCGTGCCCGCCCAGTTTCCAGTTCTGGGGCCTCAGGTGAGGAACGTGTGCTTGAACCTGTTTTCCCGTCTGTGAAATGAAATCACAGCATTTGCTTCAGTAGGGTTGTGGAGAACTATAGGATCTCAGCAGCGTTCCTCACAGTGAGCGTTCAGGTGTTGTGGCTGATGCTCATCACTTGGTGTGTTCACGCGTAGTGTGGATGTGTTGAACCGTGCGGTGCCACGCTTTCTCCTGTGCGAAAATCAATGGCTGTGTTCTCGCTAAGGGATGCTTTAGGATCTGGTGTCGGGTCTGTCCTGTCACTGAGCCAAGAATGTCCTCAAGGATTACCTTGGTGAGGTGTGAGGTGGCTCCGGAAGTGCTTTGGATGGGAGTTATGATTTGAAAGATAGAACCAGAAATGATTAGGGTTGCTCAAGAGGCTTAGGAAGGGCCTTTCCCCTTTAAGTGGAGATTTCTACAAATCTCAGGTCTGTAGCTTGGGCGGCAGTAAGGCCTTGAGCAGTGGTCAACTGTGCGGGGGTTCCCGCGCTCGGCTAGGGAAAGGCTTCAACTGGACCCCAGGGCGGGACGCTCTTCCTTCTCACGCGTCCATCACCGCTCCCTGCTCCACGCCCCGGGTCACTAGGTCTCCAGACAAGCTGGCACGAAGACGGAAACGCCCTTCCCTCAGGGGCTGGGCGTGGTCACGCCGGAGGCAGGCCGGTGCGAGCTCGCGCGGAGTGATGCGCGTGGGGGCCCACTGCGCCCGAGGGACGGGACGCTGCGAGGAGAAGCACCCGGAATGGACGCACGCCGCAGGGTCGCGACCTGGAGCCCGGCGGGAGCGCGCACGCGCGTCCGCGGAACAGCACGCCTCTCCCCTCGCGCGTTGTGCAAATTCGTGCGGGGCGTGGCCTCGCTCTGTCTCCCGGGCTCTGATTGCGTGAGCGTCGGGGGGCGTGGCTCCGCGCTCCCGGGGAAGCCCCCGGGGGCGGGGCCGCACTCGTCTACGTGTTGCTCGAGGGGCGGCGGGAGGAGCTGCCCAGGAGGGGGACCCTTGAGGGTCCGGGCGGCCAGTGCGCAGGCGCGGGGGCTCAGTCGCTGGCAGTTCTGTCGCAGCTGTGAGGCTGAGGACAGCTGGGAGGCAGGTGAGGGCCTGACTGTCTGATCGCGAGCGAGGCTTCCGTGGAAATGATTGCTGGCGTGTGGGCGCGCGCGTGTGTGTGTGCGTGCCTGCTTGTGCGCGCGGCCAGTCTGCGTGGGTCGAGCACTCTTGAACTCCTCTCGTGATCCGAGGTGATTCGGTGCACTGTTAAAGCCCCGTGTAGGCTCGGCATGGCCTGTGGGGTGGACCCGGTGTGAGGAGCCTTCAGGTGATTCCACGTGTGTGTTTGTGTGTGTGTGTGTTTATGTGTTTGTGTGTGTGAGACGGGCGGGGGGCGAAGGAGGGAGGGAGGGAGGGAGAGGTGGGGGAGAGGGAGAGAAATGGAGACTGAGTAGGCCTGTGGGCCTCTGCGTGATCTGTGGCGTGTGAAAAGAATGTGGGAACACAGTTGTGAGTATCTCCGTTGTACCTGTGAGTGTTACAGACCGATGGGGCTGTTTGTCACAGTCTGGGGGTGCCCGGCCTGTGAGGCCCACGAACAGGTGCCTGATTTGTGGCGTCACCGTGAGAAAAAGAAGCCACCGCAGGCTGGAGGGGCTGCCAGGGTAGGTGTGGGTACACAATTCTGAGTGTCTCTGTTGTCGCCAGCAGTGCGTGTGTGTGTGTGTGGGGGGGGAGCTGTTTGTCACAGTCTAGAGATACTGCGCGCCACCAGATGTCTGTAGCTTTGTTGAATGTGTGCCAGTGTGTGATTGATTGTGTCTTATCTCATTTGTTACTGTGGCAACGGGCTCCTCCAGAGCAGGAGATGTGATGGCTACTCTGGGAAACTGAACCTGTTAAGGATGAGGCTTGGTTCTGTATAACAGGATAAACAGCGCCCATCAGAGTATTGATGGGAGGCTAAAGGAATAACAAATGAAAGGCCCCGTGTGACACCTGGGACATAGTGAGTGCCATGTAGGTAGGGTCTGGCCTTTGTTGTAATTCTAGGAGTGCGGGTTTTGTGCTGTGCTGTTGACCTGTGTCCAGGTAGGATTGTGCGGAATCCCAGAAGAATTTGTGTCTGCTTTGGAATTTGGCCATCTTCCACCTCCAGCAGATGTTCTGGTCTCTCTGATTCGAGCACTGGTGCATCCCCCACCCCTTCTACCCCTAGGCAAGCACTTACCTTCTTGGTGTCTGCCCAAGTATGGTTCTGATTCAGCCTACCCTGACCTGCAGAACCTGTTGTGTGTCTTCCTAATCAGGGTATCTTGAGGGAGATAAATGGAGGTGGTGGGGGTAGGTGCAGAGAGCCTGGGGCTAGCCACTTTTATCCACTAGCCTGGTGGAAGTCAGGGAACCCTTTTGGATTGACCTTCTTGAGTCTCCTCCTGCTGCAGGAGCTACTTCCACTCCTTCAGCCAATGGCCTTCAAGATACCAGCCCTCTGGGGCGTGGTCTCTTTAGTTTTAAAAAAGCAGCAGTAGCCCTGTGAGCTCTCTCTCTTGCTTCTGGCCTCTGGGCTGTTGTCTGTAAGTTTTTTCCCTTTAAATAAATAACCATTTTATGACTTACGCCTTCATCCTCAGGCATCATCAACAGACCCTTCATTTCATCCCCACCATTTTTTTTCAGCATTGGTCACTGACAGAAGAAGCAACCATTCATTGGGTCTATAACCTGAAAGGAAAGAACAGAAGATAATGTTGCTGCTGTAACAAATTGCCCTCAGGTTTAATGGTTTCAAGCTTTATGCATACTCAGCATTTACTAATCTTTTAAATAATTAATCCAACTAGTAATTATTACTATTACTTTTTAACTACTGCCCCGTCCCACAAAGAGAGAAGCATAATAAATGTAGCTTTCTGAGAAGATGGCTTCCCATAAACAGTATAGATCATCTTGAAATTCTTGTTTAGCATCAAAACTTAGCTAAGCCTAGCCTTCGTTCCACTTATCTCCCTTCACCATTTGTAGAGGGAAATGTTCATGCTTCCATTTTCAGCTCCTTCTGTATCTTGATGTATCGTAGACACATCACAGAAAGATCTTTGCAAATAAATAAAGATCTTTGCATAGATCTGCTCTTAATAGCACCAGGTGTGAGGAGGCATTCTTCGAGGGTGTTTAGGGGTAAACTGTCATCAGATCTAAACTTATTTTCAGGTGACTCCATTTTTTTTAATATGTGGGAACATGTTATTATTCAGTAAAGAGACTGTTTTCTTTTCCTCCAGATTTCCTGCTTTCCCAGTAGGGGATTAGCTTGTCCCTGTTTCCACTCTCTTGGAAAACACACGTTTTTAGAGGCTGTGGGGTGAGTGATACTCGACCCACTGTCTCTTTACAGTGTCTTGTCAGCATAGGGAGATGGAATCCCACTTCTGTCAGCACACACGAGCATCTTCAGGATGCATTAGTGGTCAGTCCACAGGTGTGGAGTCTCTGCTCTAGTTTTTGTTTGTTTTGTTTTTGAGACAGGGTCTCATGAATCCAAGGCTGGCCTCCAGCTTGCTGTGTAGCCCAGGAAGTGTTGCCTCTTCTTCCCAGTGCTGGGAAGCTGCCACTACACCCAGTTTATGCGGTGCTGGAAACAGTTTCTGGCATGCTAGGTAGGTCCGCGCCCTCCTGAGCAGCATCCACATCCCAGTCAAGATCCCTGCTCTTGATCCTACTCCAAGCATGCGCTTGTGTGTGGGTTTGTGATATTAACTAAATAAACAGTGAACAGCAGGCACTCTGCTGTGGATAGAGCTTAGTCCTAGAGCGCCTGCCTAGTGTGCACAAGGCTCTAGTTTCAGTCTGCAGCACTGCAACGTAAGTAATTATATAGATGAGGAAATAATAAGAGTTCTGAATAAAAAAGAACAATGAAATAATGTATCTTCTGGGATATATGGAGCACTTTCTGAAAACATAAGAGGCGTATAAACTTAAATATTCCAGTAGCCACATTTTTAAAAAGACATAAATTTATTTTATTTATTTATTTATTTTTTGGTTTTTTTCGAGACAGGGTTTCTCTGTAGCTTTGGAGCCTGTCCTGGAACTAGTTCTTGTAGACCAGGCTGGCCTCAAACTCACAGAGATCCACCTGCCTCTGCTTCCCGAGTGCTGGGATGTGCCACCACCGCCCGGCCGAAATATTTATTTATTTATTATTTATAAAATATTCTTTGTGTATGCCCGCAGGCCAGAAGAGGGCACCAGACCTCATTACAGATGGTTGTGAGCCACCACATGGTTGCCGGGAATTGAACTCAGGACCTCTGGAAGAGCAGGCAATGCTCTTAACTGCTGAGCCATCTCTCCAGCCTGACATAAATTTATTATTAAGATTAGTAACGTCTTGTTTGCCTTAATGCATCTATACCAGTTTTCATTGTAGATATGTACTAATACATTTAAATCATTTTTCATTGTAGATGAAAACTGTGTTTACATTTCATAAATCTTGCCTTGGGAAAATGGTTCCACCAAGTTAGTGCAAATATATATGTAAGTTTTATTGTAATTAATCCAGTGCCAGTTTTGCTTTCTCTATGGCTACCAAAGCAGTTTATGCGCAATGCTGCCACCTCCAAATTTTGTATAGAGTCTGATTAGTCTTTCTCTCTGTTCAGCTCCTCTCACCTTTCCCCTAGTAATATCTTATCACAGAAACCGCTTGCCGCCACCTTTGCCGCACTCTGTCTTAGCACACAGTCTTCTGTCCCTCTAGAAGTCAAGCCTGTGCCTAGCACAGTACCTTGGCTCTACCCGTGCCCTGAGGCTCACATGCTCACCACATTCAGACCTCAGCTCACTGTTGCCTCCTTGGAGAGGCCTTTCCTGACTACCGTGTCACTCTGGTCCCCTCTCCTGGTCCTTGTTTTACCACCTAGGGTATGTATGCGCAGTCATGCCCAGTTTATGTTGTACCAGATGTGGAGCCCAAGGCTAAGTGCCCGCTGGTCCATATCTCTCTACCAGCCCCAGAACTGCTTTTTGTTAAGCAGCTTCTCTAGGTGTAGTAGCTCTGAGTAGGGCAGTGAACAGAACAGTCTGCATATTCTTCATCTGTGTCCTGATCAGGAGCCTGCTGTGATTGTAGAGGTGGAGTGTTGTGTGATTTCTTCCTTGCCCCTTCCCCCTGAGAGCAGGACACATACACACACACACACACACACACACACACACACACACACACACACACACACACACACCCCCTAAGTGTGGGACACATACACACAGACACCCTGAGAGCAGGACACACACACATACGCACACACACAAATCACACATACATAGATGCCCTAAGAGTGGGACACACATACACACACACACATACACACACACCCTAAGAGTGGGACGGACACACACTCACGATGGACCGATAGACTTATTCCAAGTACCTTGGCCTATGGAGAGGGGACTGGGGACTGGGAACTTCGGGGTCACTCCAAAGGCCATTGAGCTTCATGATCTCTCTTTTCTGCCTCAGCCTCTGAATGTGGATCATCAAAGTTGGGGGGAAAGGATGCCTGCAGCACGAGGGAAATCAAAGTCCAAGGTAAGTGGTGACCCCTCCCATATGCTCTATTCTGTCTATAAGATGTGGCCCATTTGTTCGCTTTCTGGAGATTTCCTGCTGTGGGAGATGGATGCGGCACCTGGTGGTCCTCCTGTTTCTATGGAGATGGGACCTGAGAAGTAGCCAGCACTCAGAAAGCTTCAGGAAGATGGAGTCATCTTTGGCTACATAGTGAGTCCAGGCTAGCCTTGGATACATGAGGCCCTGTCTTATGCTAACAAAACACATTTCCCTCAGTTACATGTGCCTGTTCTCTCTTGCTGCCCCAATAACTATGCATCAACACACATTCCCTGTCATTTCTGACTTGGTCAGGTTTCAGCCACAACACAGAGTAGCTGGGTCTTCTGCTTGGGTTTCCCAGAACCAAAATCAAATTGTTGACTAACTATATTTTCATTAGGGGCTTAGATTCTCTTCCAGGTATGTTTGTATTAACAAAATTCGGTTCATTTTTACATTTTGCACATTCCTCCCCTACCCCATTTTCATGGGAGCAGTAGTCAAGCAACCCAGAGCAAGACCTAGGTAGTCTGTATAAGGGTTTCCTGGAGCTGAGGAAGATGACAGCAAGTGCTTGCCTTTCAATCAGGAGCACCCGAGTTAGGATCCAGACTTAAACAGCAAGGTGCTGGACAGTGAGATGGCTCAGCAGGTAAAGGTCACCTGAGGTTGATTCTCAGGACCCACATTGTGGACAGAGAGAACCAACTTGCTCTCCGTGTTGTCCTCTGAGACCCACCTACACCATGGCACACCCCCTGCCTCCCCGAGGACACACATAAAGGCCAGATTCAACAGTGTGCATCTGTAATCCCACAGCTGGGGAGGTAGAGGGGGCTCACTGGCTGACCAATGTCAGAATTGGTGAGCTCCAGGTTCAGTGAGAGACCCTGCTTTGAAAAGCAAGATGGAGAGAAGCTGAGGAAGATGCTCATTGTCGGCCTATGTTCTCCGTGTACATGAGCATATGTGCACCCTCACACATGCATACACACAAGTGAGTATGTGCATACATCCCCAGACACACACACATCTTCCTTTGTTATGATGAGCCAGTGATAACCTGATTAAAGAGTGTTTGGGTTTGTTTATTTTGAAGGAGCCAGACAATGTGATTGAATCCTAGCTCCTTGATTTAGTAATTGTGTGAACTGCAATAGTTTACCTCACCTCTCTAGGCCTTAGTCTCCTCATTTGTAGCATTGTTATGATCCTCTTGACAATGGTTCACAACAACTAAGGGTGAATACCGAGTGAACCAGATACTTAGAGAAAAAATGCCTTAACTATAAAAACCAGAAAAACCAAATTCCTCTGTTATTTTATTTTGTTTATTATTTTTGTAAAAAGTTATTCATTTATATGTATAAAGTGTTCTTCTTGCTGGCAGGCGAGGAAAGGGCACTAGATCTCATTATAGATGTTTGTGAGCCACCATGTGGTTGCTGGGAATTGAACTCAGGACCTCTGGAAGAATAGCCAGTGTTCTTAACCACTGAGCCATCTCTCCAGTCCAGTACTCTGATTTTGAATGCAGCATAATCTTTAATAACAGATTTATTATGTTATACTACATACTATTAAATTTATTTAGTACCTCTGCTTCTTTGGTCGCAGAGCTCCTGTCATGACCTGTCTCATGTATTTGCTATTTTCTCTACCACACAGAGGGAACTTTGTTCTAATTTTTTAATTGTTTTTATTGAGCTATATATTTTCTCTATTCCCCTCTCTTCCTCTCCCCTCCCCTTCTACCCTCTCCCATGGTCCCTATGTTCCCAATTTACTCAGGAGGTATTATCTTTTGCAGAAGGAATTTTTGAAGCTCATGGTTGAATAGACATAACTTTATTCATTTCAGGCATCGGTGACATTTGGGGACTTAGCCATCTACTTCTCGCGGGAGGAATGGGAATGGCTGAGTCCCACTCAGAAGGATTTGTACGAAGATGTCATGTTGGAGAACTATCAGAATCTGGTCTCTCTTGGTAAGGTGTCATGCTCCCCTCTCTCACCCTTTCAGCAATCCATAACCTGCCGGTGAAGGCCATGTGCCAGTCAGTCTGTTCAGGAAAAGGGAAGCCACTTAAGTTGTGTGCATCTCTTTTTAATGACTCTGTGTGTGTGTGTCTGCCTATGTCTCCATCTAAATACACAGTTGGTTGATTTTTACTGTAATCACAGAATTAGACATCAGGTACCATGGTCAATTTTAGGACATTTTCATTACTCTCCAAAGAAACCCTGTAATCAAGAGCAGTTCATTTCCAATGCCCATGTAGCCCTCGAGAGTGGGCAGTCCCTAGCCCTCATTTGTCTTTTTGGATTTGCCAGTCTGAGTCTTGTGTGCAAATGGGATCATAGACACACAGCCTTTTCTCTCTTAGCGTAATGTTTGAGTTTCACCCCGTTTCAGCACATATCAGTACTTTGTTCTGGTTCATTACTGAGTAATTACATTGTCTGGCTAGACTTTTTTTGTCTCATTTATCTTTTATTAACAGGTGGGTATTTGGGTTGTTGTACTTTTAATGAATTGCTGATGTGGGCAGTCATGAACAGGTTTTTTTTGTGTGTGTGTGTTTTGTTTTTCAACACAGGGTTTCTCTGTGTAACAGTCGTGGCTGTCCTGTAACTTACTCTATAGACCAGGCTGGCCTTGAACTCACAGAGATCCTCCTGCCTCTGCCTCCCAGGTGCTAGAATTAAAGGCATGCACCTCCACTACCTAGCTTCATGAACAGGTTTGGGGGCGTATGTTTTTATTTCTCTTGGCTATAAATTTACGGATGGAATTGGTGGGTCATTTATAAACCGTACTTTTTTATAATTTATATATTTTATTTTATGTGTATGAGTGTTTTGCCTGCATGTTTGTGTGTATGTACACCATGTGCCTGCCTGATGCCCATGGAGGTCAGAAGAAGGCATCAGATCTCCTAGGTCTGGCTTGAACATCTGAAACCTCAAAGCCTACCCCCCAGTGACACATTTCCTCCAGCAAGTCCACACCTAATAATGCCTTTCCCTATGGATCTATTAGGGGCCATTTTTATTCAAACCACCACAAACTCTGACCAGCAAAGCTGGCAAAGGGGATGTTTAGATTGCAGAGCTTGAGGCCATGTAAGATCAAATTCTTTCACTTTTTAAATCCTTAATGGGTCCAAGTTGCTGTTTTTTGGCTATTTGTGTGTGTGTGTGTGTGTGTGTGTTGTGTGCATGTGCATGTGTGAAAGTTATTTTGTTGTATAGAAATTATT
Organism: Ondatra zibethicus; assembly: GCA_004026605.1. Lineage (NCBI taxonomy): Eukaryota > Metazoa > Chordata > Mammalia > Rodentia > Cricetidae > Ondatra > Ondatra zibethicus. The sequence continues at coordinate 22,119 of PVIU01017872.1, forward strand.
ATATATAACTACATTATTTGCTTTTTAATCCTTTTTAAAAATCAATTGTTTATTTTTATTTTATGTGCATTGGTATTTTGCCTGCATGTATGTCTGTGTGAGGGTGTTGGATCCTGGAGTTACAGACAGTTGTGTGCTGCCATGTGGGTGCTGGGAATCGAACTGGGACCTCTAGATGAGCAACCAGTGCTTATAACCACTAAGCCATCTCTCCAGCCCTTATTTCTTGCTTTTGTACACTTTTGACCTCAAAATCTTGAATGGAGGCACAGCATAACAATGGGTTACATAATGGTGGCGGTTTAGAGTGAGCTGAAGGATGATCGCTTACGACCTTGTCCCAAGAGCATTTGACCCTATGTTCAGAAAAGTAATTTGTTCCATAGAGTTAGTATCTTAGTCTGAGTTTCTATTGCTGTAAAGAAACACCATGACCCCAGCAACTCTTAGAAAGAAAAGCATTTAATTGGAGCTGGCTGAGAGTTCAGAGTTTAGTCCATTATCATCATGACGGGAAGCATGGTGGTTGGAGAAGTAGCTGAGAGTTCTACATCTGGGTTGGCAGGCAGCAGGAAGAGAGAGTGTCACTGGCATGTCTTGAGCATCTGAAACCTCAAAACCCCTTCCCCAGTGACACACTTCCTCCAGCAAGTTCATAACTCCTAATAATGCCACTTCCAAAGGGCTCTGGGGCCATTTTCATTTAAACCACCACAGTTAGTTTAAATGCTACTGTATATAACCCAGTTTTCATCTTCTCTTTATAAAAATTTTAAACCATCTCTCACATTTAACCATTCAGCACAGAATAGTCTGAGGGGTGGAGGTTATTCTAGCACCAAACAATTCTTACTTAGATATTGGACAGACTTTGCAATTCTGATACTACTTACCTGGGTCAGTGTCAGATCCAAAGATTAAGAGCTCAGTGTTACAAGACTATCCCTGCTTCAGATACCGTGCACAAGTCCAGGCCGCTGGAGTTTCCAAATAGCTGTAGGTTGGGGGTTCCCACAAACTTCCCCATTTCCAGGTTTGATAGAAGTCAGGTATGTATTTAAGTTTACTAGTTCAGCATAAATGATGCTATAGAGGCCACAGATGAAAAGACAAATCAGGGACTAGATAAATGGCTCAGCAGTTAAGAGCACTGGCTGCTCTTCCAGAGGTCCTGAGTTCAATTCCCAGCACCCACATGATAGCTCATAACCATCTATAATGGGATTTGATTCCCTCTTCTGATGTGTGTGAAGACAGGTCACTCATATACATAAAATAAATAAATATTAGAAAGAAAGAAAAGGTGAATCAGGAGAGATTCAGGGGAAAGAGTGCAGAATGCCTTCTCTAGGAATGCTACTCCCCACATGTTCAGCAGCCTCTGTGCTCTCTGAACCCCTGCTTTGGGCTTATAAAGGCTTCATTGTATCAGTTTGATTGGTCACTCTCCAGTCTCTCAATAGCCCTTTTGTGAGGTTAGGGGATGGGATGAAGATCCACACATGAATCGCTATTGGTTCATTGATTTCTCTGGCCCAACCTGAGATGCTCCCCTGTACACTTGCTATCATTAGGATATGAGAGACCCTAGAAATCACCATGTCTATCTTCTTTCCTGAAATGAAATGAAGGAAATTTATGCCCTGGCAATGCTGAAGCATACATGGGCAACCCGTATATGGTGGTTCTGTTGGACATGTCCATATTGGGTTTCATGGTCTAAGTTGATGAGGACGACTGACCAGGTCTGTTCCTCAAAAGGGTACCAGATCTCATTACAGATGGTTGTGAGCCACCATGGGAATTGAACTCAGGACCTTTGGAAGAGCAGGCAGTGCTCTTAACCCTGAGCCATCTCTCCAGCTTCTTCCCTACCCTACCTCCATCTTCAGCTGCCCCTCACATTCTGTGTATTTCTATTGTGATGACAAACTCATATTTTATTGACACAGGGCGTGGCTCCTATTTCAGTGGTGCCCACGTAATGACCAGTTCCCTTATTTGTCCCATGTCCAGGTCTTGCCTGCCGGAGGCCAAATATCATCACCTTGTTGGAGAAAGGGAAAGCACCATGGGTGGTGGAGCCATCAAGAAGGCGCCGGGGCCCTGGTAAGTGGCTGAGGACTAAGGCCTAGGTCTTATCATTCAAGCTGCAGAAAGATGCGTGAGCAGTACATACACTGGGCTGTCTGTAAACCACAGAATATTTCATACACGGTCCTGAGAGTTGGTAATTCTAAGAGAAAACTTTAGTAGATATACTATCTGCTGACAACCCACTTCCTTCTTATTGTATCGTCATAGGGCCGGAAGGGTGAGGGAACACTATAAGGACACTAATCCCCGCCTGAGGGCTTCAACCCCAAAACCCGATTGAGTTCTGAGAGCCTTTACCATGTATCCTAGTAGAGAAGTGGCATTCTGCCTGGGATAATTGTTAGAACAAGTGCCTGCCCCTTTAAGGCAGTGGCCACTCTTAAGAGGCCAGCTCCTACCACCTGAAGAAACTCAGCTCTAGCTTGAACCCCTCCCTAGGCAGAGAGTTAAGGAGCCATTCAGTGCTGTGGTCTCTGTAGCTCCTAAAGTATGTCTTTTTTTTCTTTTTTTTAGTTTTTCGAGACAGGGTTTCTCTGAAGCTTTGGAGCCTGTCCTGGAACTAGCTCTTGTAAACCAGGCTGGCCTTGAACTCACAGAGATCCACCTGCCTCTGCCTCCCGAGTGCTGGGATTAAAGGCCTAAAGTGTGTCTTAGCCAGTGCCAGGAACCTTCCGTGCTTTTGATCAGATACACAATGTAAATCATGTGATATAAAACTTTCTGCTACTCCTTGAAATATTATAAAAGTCAGATATTTTCTGGGTTTGAGAGTGTTCTCTAAAGATCGCTCTGGGTACTTCTCTGAAGAGACTCCTCTGGCCTCCTCCCAGCCATACATCTCATGACTCGTGTCTTGAACGCTCTCATTGTGTGAGTGCTCTCTCTCCTCCCTTCTCCCTCCTCCCATCTTCTCTCCCTCTCTCCTACTGTCACTTAAAAAGAAGCTCCTCTCCAGGTAAAACCTTTTCTTCCGTTTAAGACCCCAAACGATGTTTGGTTCTCACATACATTGAACCATTTACTATTCCACACTCTTCATGCCTTGAGGTCTGATTGTGATCTCGAGACCCTTCCTCCTGATAAACTTTACTTCATAGTGGGTAGTCATCAGCTTTTCCTGAAACAGTGGTGTGTGCCTCATATCTGTATTCAACAGTCATGAGGGTGCTTCCTCTTTGAGATGTTACCTGAGAGCTCCCCACTACATATGGCAAAGCCTCAGGCCTGTGCAAAAAGCTCAGGTATAAGACCTTAGGGCGAGAATAACAAATATTCATTTAGTCTCTGTTTGGTGTCAGGTATGCTTTGAGGTCATTTCCTCCCAGCTGGCTGGAGTGGGTGGAATTAGTACTGTGGCAGCATAGGTGAATGGGGCACTGCCATCTAGAGAGGTCCTGTTACTTGATAGACCCAGAATCAGAGCTCAGTCTGCCTTTGTACTCAGAAATTCAGGTCTTCATTCTCCTTGCCTCTGACACCCCATGTCTGTGCTTTCTCATTTGTGATCAGAAGAGGTATCGGCTGGTCTCTCTGGTGACAACACTCATGATAATGCTCAGATTTGAATGATTCTGTTATTCCTTAAAAAGTGTTCATCATGCCAGGCATGGTGGTGCACGCCTTTAACCCCAGGACTTGGAGACAGAGGCAGGCAGACCTCTGTGAGTTTGAGGCCAGCCTGGTCTGTAGAGGGAGTTCTAGGACAGCAGTGCTATTACACAGTAAAACCCTATCTCCCAAACAAACAAACAAACAAAAAACAAAACAAAAATGTTCATCTCTTCTGTAGCGTTTCTTTTTGGCTGCTAGTCAGTAACTTCCCTCGGCACATAAATTCCTCTTTGGCTGTCCCAGGTAAACATCATTTAATTTGAGTCTTTGAGTTCGGTACAAACCAGGGAGAAAGGGCACTGATGCCTTTAGTGACTGAGAGTGTCTAAGTGCGCTTTATCACTTCTCGTCACTAACAGATACTGAGTGCAGCATAAAAGAGAGAGGGGTTTAATTTGGTTCATGTTTTGAAGGGTTCAGTGGATGGACTGGATCCATTGTGTTTAGGCCCAAGGGGAGGCATAGTGGTGGGAATGTGGAGCAAGGACGGCTCAGTCACATGATAGCCAGGAGGGGTCTGGGGACAAAGTGTATCTTCTATAACCTACTTCCTCCATCTAGGTCCAACTTTTTTTGTTTATTTGTTTCTTTGTTTTTTGAGACAAGGTTTCTCTGTAGATTTGGGGCCTGTCCTGGAACTAGCTCTTGTAGACCAGGCTGGCCTGGAACTCACAGAGATCCACCTGTCTCTGGCTCCTGAGTGCTGGGATTAAAGAAGTGCACACCACCGCTCAGCTGGGTGCAACTTCTTAACTCTCTACCACCTCTCAATAATGCCAGCATATTAGGAATCTATCAAGGGATTAATCTACCAATGAAAGCATATGGGCTCTTATTGTCTAATCCCCTATAAGCAGCTAGATCCACCAGCTAAGGACCAAAGTCTTCAATATACAAGCCCTTCTGGGGAACGTTTTCTTGTCCAAACAGCAGGAAGTTATGTAATACAAAGAAGCCAGAGCAATACCAACCTGTCAGGCAAGGTGTAGCCACTGGTGCAGTGCTGCCGGGAAGGTTATGAAGGTAACCAGACACTTTCTGATTGGGTTTGAGCCCTGTTCCTCTGGAGGGAGCTTATGCCTTATACTATAATCTTGCTCAAGAGCTTATGGCTCAAAAGTAAAGGACTCTGGGGAATGGGGACAGCTACTACTATTTTTTTTAAAGAGAAGATGTTGGCACAATGTAAATGGAAGGTCCCATCTTCATTTTCCATCTACATCTTTTTATTATTTTTTTCCACGATATTTATTGAGCTCTACATTTTTCTCTGCTCCCCTCCCTGCCTCTCTCCTCCATCCTGCAATCCTCCCCAAGGTCCCCATGCTCCCAATTTACTCAGGAGATCTTGTCTTTTTGTACTTTCTACTTCCCATGTAGATTAGATCTATGTAATCTCTTAGTGTCCGCATTGTTGTCTAAGTTCTCTGGGATTGTGGTTTGTAGGCTGGCTTTCTTTGCTTTATGTTTAAAAACCACCTATGAGTGAGTGAGTACATGTGATAATTGTCTTTCTATGTCTGGGTTACCTCACTCAAAATAATGTTTTCCTGCAAAATTCAAGCTGTTGTTATTTTTTTCTTCTGTGTAGTACTCCATTGTGTAAATGTACCACTTTTTTCTTATCCATTCTGCAATTGAGGGGCATTTAGGTTGTTTTCAGGTTCTGGCTATGACAAACAAAGCTGCTATGAACATAGTTGAGCACATGTCCTTGTGGCACGATTGAGCATCCTTTGGATATATACCTAAAAGTGATATTACTGGGTCTTGAAGAAGGTTGTTTCCTAATTTTCTGAGAAATCGCCACACTGACATCCAAAGGGGTTGTACCAGCTTGCATTCCCACCAGCAATGCAGAAGTGTTCCCTTTACTCCACAACCTCTTCAGCATAAGTTGTCATCAGTGTTTTTGATCTTGGCCATTCTTACAGGTGTTAGATGGAATCTCAGAGTTGTTTTGATTTGCATTTCTCTGATGACTAAGGATGTTGAACATTTCCTTAAGTGTCTTTCAGCCATTTTAGATTCCTCTGTTGAGAGTTGTCTGTTTAGGTCTGTACTCCATTTTTTTATTGGTTTATGTGTTCTTTTGGTGTCCAATTTCTTTAATTCTTTGTATATTTTGGAGATCAGACCTCTGTTTGATGTAGGGTTAATGAAGATCTTTTCCTCTAATAGGTGTGGTTGGTGCTGTCTGAGATTCTGTTGAATAATCGAAAGTTAAGATGGTTTTCCTTGTGGTACAGTTAGTGTCATAGTTCTAGTTACCCCATTGGTTATTCCTGTTCCTGGAGGTAGCTCAGTGCTCCTGTGTTTTGGTCTGCTCCCTTGGAGTTTGCTGTCTCAGGCCTACTTTGGCCTATGCTGCTGGCTTTGATCTGTTTCTGTAAATCTTGGTCTGGATCTCCTCTTGCAGAAGTCCGTGGCTTGGAGTTAGACCTGTTCTGGTGGCAATCGCTAACTCTGGATCTGGTCACTGGTTCAATCCTGACCCGCTTGTGTGCTGGGATTGGGTTTGCTCCTGGCTTCTGCTCCTGGTGGAGCTTGTTCTCTCTGTGTCTTAGGCAAGTGGTTCAGTCCCATTCCAGTTCTGGTGGAGGTCGTGGACTCTGAGTCAGGTCATTGCCTCAATCCCGGTCTGCCAGTGTCCCAGTACTGGGTTGGCTCCCAGGGCTGGATTTGCTCCTGGCTTCTGCTCCTGGTGCAGATTGTTTCCTCCGGCTCTCTCTGTCCTAGGAGTCTGTTCCAATTCCACTCTTGTGGAATTTGTTGCCCAAGGTGAAGTTCCTTGCCTCAGGGCACCTTTGGTTTAGGTTACCGGCTTTGACCTGTATCTGTAAATCCTAGTCTGGATTCCCTTCTGCAGAAGTCCCTGGGTTGAAGTTGGACCTGGAATGGTTTCTGGTTCCGGTCTACTGCCTGGGAGGTTCTAGGCTCGGGTGCACCCGAAACCGCAGAGGACCTGCTTACTTCCTCAGAGGTCTCAGACACGTGCTGGGTCCCGCAGGGGTTCCAAGTTCCTGCCTATTCCCTTTGATGTCCCAAACCAATGCCCATACCCACAGGGGACCTGGCTCAGGCCTATCTCTCTGAGGTCCCAGATTCACACCTGGTCCCGTCGAGGTCTCTGGTTCCTTCCTATTCCCTCGAAGGACCCAGGCTCACTCATGCCCAGGCTGACAGAGGTCCTGGCTCTGGCCTAGTTCCTGGGAGGTCCTAGACTCTTGCCCAGACCCACTGGGGTGTTGGCCTATGTCTACTCCCTTGAAGGTCCCAGATTCACATCTGGACCCTCAGCAGTCTCTGGTTCTGGCTCACTCGCTCAGTGGTTACTCCCTTGTACCTGTTCCGGCGGAGATTGTTGGCTCTGGATCTGGTCATTGGGTCAATCCTGATCTGCTCGTTTTCTGGGACCTGGTTTGCTCCTGGCTTCTGCTCCTGGTGGACCTTGTTCTCTCTGTGTCTTAGGTAACTGGTTCAGTCCCACTCTGGTTCTGATGGAGGTCTTGGACTCTGAGTCAGGTCGTTGGCTCCGTCCTGGTCTGCCAGTGTCCCAGGACTTGGTTGGCTCCCAGGGCTGGATTTGCTCCTGGCTTCTGCTCCCGGTGAAGCCTGTTTCCTCCAGCTCTCTCTCTGTCCTAGGAGTCTTGTTCCCAGCTGAGATTTTTTTTTAAGGTTGTTTCCCTGATTGGATGTGGTTGTTGCTTGCTTTTGGAAGCCCATCTTCATCTTGACACGAGAAGAAATTTTTTTATATGACATAATGCTGTTTTAAGTCACAGATGAAATTTAGCCACGTTACATAAGGTTCACAAAAAGCAAAAGTTAACAACTAAGGATACCTAGTTGTCAATAACTAATTTTCACGAAAGTGATGGTCGTGGTTATGTACAGTTTGTATAGTTTTGCTTTTGTCATGTTGTATTCCATTTCCACTTGGATTCTAATTTCTTATTAATATCAGTGCATTTATGTAAGTTGTTCATTTTAGGTTTCTCCCCCCTTTGTTGTTTTGAGTCATAGAAGTGTGACTAGATTCAAGGGTTATTGTCTAGCTATCTCCGAGTTGCTTTCCAGAGTTGTAACGTTGCCAGCCCCAGGAAACTGCACCAACTTCAGCAGCCTCTCTAGGGATGGATTCTCAGCAGCCTCTCTAGGGATGGGTTCTCAGCAGCCTCTCTAGGGATGGATTCTCAGCAGCCTCTCTAGGGATGGATTCTCAGCTCCCTCTCTAGGGATGGATTCTCAGCAGCCTCTCTAGGGATGGATTCTCAGC
>PVIU01017873.1:0-40441 GCA_004026605.1 Ondatra zibethicus
TGGTTAGGGATGGGAACCAGTGTCCACTTGGTTAGGGATGGGAACCAGTGTCCACATCCCTTTCTCAATACCGGGGCACCATCTGGTTTGAACCTGGGCAAGCGTTACGCATGCTGCCACTGTCTCTGTGAGTTCATGCAGGCCTCAGTCCTGTCATGTCTGGAAAATACTGTTTCCTTGAAGTCATCTAATACCTCTCAATTTTACACTCTTTCTTCCTCCTCTTCCTCATAGCCCCCTGAGTTGTTTGATGAAGATACCAAATTTTTTTGATTAACATGTAAAAAGCATACATTGGAGAAAGGACAGAATCCTCAATAAATGATGCATAGGAACCATATATCTATGTGTTTACATGTAGAGAACTGAAGCATAACCTTTCCAAACGTACAACCTTCATAAATCACAAGACAACTCAAGATACATCAAATACCCAAATAGAAGATTTGAAACTTTGATCCTAGTAAGCAAAAGTCTAGGGAAAACCTTTCAAGACACAGGTACAGACAAGAGTTTTCTGGAGTTTTAAAGCAAAGGGAACAAAAGCAAAAACTGAAAAGTAGAATCACATTAAATTAAAAAGTTCATCAACAGAGTATAGAAAAAACCTATACAATAGGGGGAAATGCCATTTTTTTGCTTGACAAAGGGTCAATATCCAGTATGTTAAAAAATTTCAGAGATGTTTTATTAATTCTTTGAGTAGTCCATGCAATGTATTTTGTACATATTCACCCTCCTTCCCTCGATTCCTCTCCTTACCACCCTTTCTCCCTTCCATTACTTCCTACCTCTTCTCTTCCTCCCTCTCTTTTCTCCTTTCTTCTTTCTCCATCATGTTCAGTTAGTGATGCCCAGCTACTTCTTGGGAACTGGGTTTGCCCTTGAGTGTGGTAAACTTACCAAGGGTCACATCCTTAAATTAGCTGATGAGCTCTCTCCTAGCAGCTATCAACTGTCAACAGCTCTTCAGAAAATGGTGATTAACACAGAAATCCCCAACTGGTGGATGAGCAGAGAAAACAAGAATATGAAGTGCCCAGCCTTAAATGGGACACTCATATTTCATCCCTCCACCTAAATCTCAGAGATCTTTGTGGAAGAGAGAGTAGGAAGATTTTCTAAAGTGACCTTATAGTGGACAAAATAGTCACTTCTTGGAAGAGATAATACCAATGGTCAGAAAATACATGGAAAATGCTCAAAATCACTAGCTATTATATAAGCACAAATTGAACCATAACAAAGCATCTCATTCTAGCGAGAAGAGGTACCATTAAAAAATTAAAAAAATAAATAAACTTGGCATGGTGATGACCAATCAATGCCAGCATTTGGGAAGCTTACAAGAGTAAAATAAGCTGTGGCCAGCATGAGCTATACAGCAAGACCCTTCCTTTTAAAAAATGAAAGTAATAAACAAATAAATAAATAAGGTTGACAAGGATGTAAATAAAACAGAATCAGAAACAAGATTAATGAGATTATAAATTAGTATGGATAGCCATATGGAGATCACTCAAAACCCTAAAGATAAATTGCTGTAGCCTATCTTCCCATTTCTGGGCGTATATCCAAAGGAAATAAACTTTGCTTACCAAGATGATGTATTTATAGTGGCACTACTCACAATAGCTAAGATCAGTCAGAGTGCTCTTTGGCAGACAAGCTGATAAGAAGGTGTAGTGGGTGGAGAATTATTCAGTCATAAAGAGTGAGGTTGTGCCATTTTTAGGAAAATGGATAGAATCTGAGGACATTATGCTAGGTAGAATAAGTGCCGTATATTCTTTCTCGTACATGAAAATTTTGCAAAGATGATCTGAAAGTAGAATCACAACCATCAGGAAAGACATATGAAAACTAAGGCTGACCTTGTTCAGTACACACTCTATGTATTCATGGAAATACCATGCTGAACCCACTAACACAGGTGAGTGAAATGTTTAATACTGTCTCATGCTTTTAATTTGTATTCTAAAACTGCCTTTACTTTTTAACAATAGATTTATTCTTTCACAATTTTTTAGAATTAATACGTTTACAATATTTCTTCCTTTTCTTTCCTTCCTCCAGCTCCTCTCATATATCCCTTCCCAATCTCCTTCAGATTCATGGCCTCTTTTTCATTAATTGTTACTCCATGCATATATTTATAAGTATATTCACTTATATTCCTAAATATAATCTGTTCAGTCCATATAAAGTTACTTGCATGTATGTCTTCATTGATAACAATTTGGAACTAGATAACACAATTTCAAACATACATATGTACATAATATTTTTTAATTAAAGTCTCCCTTTATCCACTCTAATCATCTTCCCACTCCCACAAAATCCTTTGTTTCTCCCAAGTCTTCTTTGTATTTTCATGTTTTTTATGTGTGTGCGTACGTATTTGCATGTATAGACATATGACCCTTTGTGAAACTAGGGTTTCCTGAACAAGCATGCAGGGTTGTTATTTATTTGGAACTGAGTAATGGACCAGGAGCTATACAAATGAGGGGTATGAAACCCCCTCCTCCATAATTTTTAACTGTCCACATATGTTCTAGGAGTATATGAGTATCTATTCTATGTACTATTAGATAATTGGTGAGTTCCACCTTATCCTAATAGACACTACTGCTATGAGTTCACACTTGCCACAGCCATGTTATGTCCGTAAGAAAACATCTTACTGCACTTCTTCCTATCCTTCAGCTCTTATAATTGTTCTATCCCACCTTCCGTGATGTTTCCCTAAGCCTATGTTCGGTACTATCTTTGTTCAGTTAGGGGCTAAGAACTCAACAGTTGCTTGGTTTCAACAAATTGACCAGTTACAAATCTTTGCATTAACTATCAGCCAAACAGAGGCTTCTCTGATCAAAACTGAGAGAAGCACCAATCTATGACTAGACTAGAAATATTTAGATAGCAGTCTCACAACATGCCCACTTACCCATACAAAAGTCCTAGTTCCCACTCAGGTCTGCCACCTCCCTAACGATGTGCTTCCACTAGGTCTACAGTACTATATGTGAGTTCTTCTTGTGGAGTAGGAAAAGTCCCACCAGAAAGCCATGGGTTACCTCATAACAGCCATGACACTATTGCACCAAAGGTAACATACATCGTACCTGGAAGGTTAATATTGTATCTCACAGGGTCAAATCTAGGTTAGATTGCTGATGACTTTTCTCCCTAGCAGCCTGAATAGCACCTCTCTGCACTATGAAAGCTAGCAAGCAGAGAAGAGCTTACAGCTTAGTTCCAGATTGATTTGCTTCTATGTTGCAACCAAAGTGTATACCATCTTCAGCAATAGTGTCTTAGTATCTACTTCCAGTGGGCAACTAACAGGAACAGCTAGAACTTGGTGTCCCTATGGTGCCTCCAAAACCAAATATCTCACGCTGTGGTTTTGGTTTAGTGATCCATGGCTTCTTGGAGCTGCATTATCTCCCTTTAATCTCTCTTTTTAAAAGTCTATTATATATTTTAATTGTGTTCTTTAATTAAGTTACACTACACTTAGTAGATTTCCACATGGCTTCTCCTTTTTTTTTTTTTTTTTTTTTTTTTTTTTTTTTTTTTTTTTTTTTTTTTTTTTTTTTTTTTTTTTTTTTTTTTTTTTTTTTTTTTGCTGAAAGAGTGGAGGTATGAGCTTGTGCTTGCTTGCTTTAAAAGTGACTGTGTACCAGTAACGTTCCAGGTTAGGATAATTTATGAATTAATGAAGTCCAAGGTAAAACTGGAACCTTCACACTAAATGCAAAGTGTCACTAAGAAATTTGAAACCTATGAAACACTGAAGATAACCACAACAAAACAAATACTAAACCTATCTCAACTCACAAATTAATTGAAATCCTCACACTAAATACCTAACCAAAAGAAAAGGTAATGCTTATTCAAGCATAAGAAGAGTGCACCTCATTTTCCACTGTCATATATGTAACACTTGCCTTTCAAAAACCCTATGAGGTATAAGGGGAAGAAAACACAGAGTTCCCCTCAGAGCCCAACTTGACTATAATAGACAAGCAGGAAATAATGTGCTCTTCAATAACAGCTATTAGCATGTTAAGTGCTCTTAAAAAGAGAAATCAAGGCTTCATTCAAGATCAAATAAGCAATTTAATCAAGAAGACAAAAAAGAATACAAGGAAAATGCTTGGATTTTTTAAACTGAAAATCAACTAAGCAGAGCTAAAGAATGACCCACCCGAGAGGCTCCTCAAAAGACCAAAGTTTGCTAATGACTGCGTAGAGTAACGGGAAAATGCTCGGAGACATCACAAACAACCCCATTAAGGTGGCTCAGCTATTTTCAAACTCTACAGTGGTATGAAGGTGATGTACATCAGATAGGAACTGTACTTTAAATCTGAGCCTTTGCTCTTCCCTAGGTAATTACATTTCTGTGTGATGCTGGGCAGTGACGTCAGCCCCTGCTCCCGGTTGAACACTCAGGCTCCAGGGAAGCAACTAGAATTCTATCATACATTGTGGTACTAAGTAAGCTATTACATTCAGTAGGGTGGCTGCATTACATAAAAATTTTGCTTCATATTTTAAACATACAGTATATTTACTGGAATGAAATACAATCACAAGTGAAGAGGCATTTTTATTATAGCTGAAACACAAAAGAGGAAAACTAAGAAAAACAGCACGCTAAAATGTTTGAGAGCTCTGTGACAGAAACATTTGTAGCACACATGACTGGAACCCTAAAAGAAAAGAGAGAGGCTAGGGAAGATGAACTATTTGAAGAAAGTTGGTAAAGGACTTCTCAAAATTAATGACAGCTGTTGGGTAGTGAAAAACAATTTATTGAAATGTATATACCTTTCCCATCACTGTAATCCAAAGGCTCGAAAAAAGCAGGACAAGATTTTTGGAAAGCAACATGCCGAAGAGTGCGGATAAACAAGCCAGTGAAGCAGCAGCCAACACAAAGGCCGTTGTGAGAACTGCAGGAATCAGGATGAGGCTAGAACAGAGAGACCATCAGAGTCGTGTAAGCTGCAAAAATAAGCTCTAAAACAGAGAGAGATAAAGGCTTTCTCAAACTACTGAGAACTACTGTCATTTTTACCAATAACTTTACTCAAGAAATTAGGAAAACAGAAAATTCTCTAGAAAAAGAAGCTATCAGATGAGATTGTGTATATCCACAAAGGAATTTAAAAATCACCACACATTGGGAGTAAAATGTCTACAAAGCATATATTTGATAACCCACATATCCAGAAGACAGAGAGCTCTCTAAGCTCAACACTAATAAAAAAATATTCTTTACACTCTAATACATATGGAAGTAAAAATGTACTGCCTAATACAAATATATATAAATTTTATTTTTTGTTAAAATTATATAAAATACAATACCCATAAAGTAACAAGTGAGTTGAGTTTTCATTGATACATATTTAAGCTATTACCCTCTGGTGGCTTGAAAAAAGACAGCTTTCAAAAAGAGTGGCACTATTAGGAGGTGTGACCTTGTTTGAGGAAGTGTGTCATTGTAGGAGTGGGCTTTGAGGTCTCTTTTTCTCAAGCTTCAGTCAATGTGACAGTCAGTTGACCTTCTGTTGCCGGGAAGACATAGCACTCTCAGCTCCAGCACCACATCTAGTGCACGCTGCCAAGCTCTGCTTCATGATGACAATGTAGTGAACCACTGAAACTGTTAGCAAGCCATCCTCAATTACATGTTGTTTTTTAGAAGAACTTCTGTGTTCATGGTGTCTCTTCATGGCAATAAAAATCCTAACAAAGACACCCTCATTGCTTGATGTAGTAGAAATTAGACATTAGTCACATTGTAACACTGGATGCAGACATATGAATATTCCAGTTAGCTTCTATGTTCTGCCATTTCATTTTTTTTTAATTTGGAAACTTCCTAGGAGACTATGAAGCTCTATGTCAGCTCTATTTCAGAAAAGCATAAGTATGTAACATGAGGGCCTTCTTGTTGGGGTTTCTGTCCTGCCCAGTTCTCGCAGTCATTATGTCTCAAAGAAAATCACACAGAGTTCTACATTAGATACAAACTGATTGGCCCATTAGCTCAGGCTTCGTATTAGCTCTTATAACTTATATTAAGCCATTATTCTTATCTGTGTTAGCCACATGGCTTGGTACCTTTTTTAGCAGGGCAGGTCACATCTTCCTTCTTCAGTGTCTGGACAGGACTGGGGAGAAAGCTTCCCTCTTCCCAGAATTCTCCTGTTCTCATTGGCCCGCCTCTACTTCCTGTCTGGTAGTCCCGCCTATACTTCCTGCCTGGCTACTGGCCAACCAGCGTTTATTTACACCGTAATTAACAGAATACAGAATTGTCCCACACCATAAGAGTGCCATTTTCTTTTGGTTTTCTAACTTAACAGAGTGTCCATGCTTGAACTATTCCTTTAAGATATTCCAAGTTTCCTTCATGACATAATATTTCCCTGTTCATTTCTGATTCTGTTAATTTGGGTCATCTGGTTTTTTTTGAATAATTGGGCTAAAGCTCTGCCAGTCCTGTTTTCTGTTCAAAGAACTAGCTGTTAGATTTCTTGATTCTGTGTACTATTCTCTTTGTTTATATTTCATTCGTTTCTGTCCTGGTTTTTATTTCTTCCTGACTACTGGATTTGGATTTGGTTTTTTCTTATTTTTCTAAATTGAATCATATTATTAAGTCATTTATTTTACTGATTTTGTATTAGTTCTTTGAGAACTTCACACAAGGAAAACCATATTTTCAAAAAATAAAGAGGACTATATTTCAGAAAAGTCTTTATGGTACAGTCATCAGTACCCACCACAGAAATGTAGACCCAAGCTGCAACGAGACCTCAATATCCTGAAGAAGACCATATAGGGTCAGGTGAACGTGTTTGAAAATTTTTCTAAGTAAAAGGATTATAAAATTAAAAGATACCCCCCCCCCAAAAGTATTGTTGAGATCCCAGTAGCAGAAGACAATGATTTCTGGTAGAGAAGGCACTAGGGAAGAGGAGCCAGAAGTGCTAGGGACAAACACTGATCAAGGCCCTGGAGTCTGTACCATACCCCTCAGACCGTGGAAAGTGGCCCCTCTGAACTCAAGTTCCTTGTGGAGCTAATAGCACAAAAGTTCAGGCAGCTGTAAGTCAGTAACCTTTGGCGCTTGCACCTCACTTCTCATATATAACCAAGTCCAGATGTGAGAATGCGGGGACAAAGAAAGGAAAGCTTTAGGAAACTGTTCAGTATAGGCTGTCTGCTGTTCTGCTTGGGTCTAGAATACTACTCAATAATGAAACACGTTTAGGTGAATAAATTCTTATTTTAGTGTCATGATTCCTATCCTGGTGATTTTTTCCACCTGAAATTATGGACAATTTTATCCCTTACTTTATACAATTCTAAAACCTCATTGGAAGGAGTTGACTTTGGCCATTGGCTAGAACTGGCTTCTCCTAATTCACCACCATAAGCTCACCTCCTAGACATGATTCTTCGGTCTTTCTAAACAATCAATTAAACCTGTTCAAGAATAACCTAAGGTCCAGACTTTAATGTTTAAAATCCTTTAGATAAGCTCATGCACAGCCACATATCTGATAGATTTTTTTCTCACAAAACATTGACCTAACTAGTCCTTGAATCCAGTTCATGATTATTTTATTGAAAGATACAATGTCTAAAAGGTGACATAATATACCCCACTCATCACATATAACCACCTTTTAAAAAGCCAACTACATTTGTTTTTGGCTGAAAGCCTGTTCAGAAAAAGCCACATATCTATATTCATATGCAAAGAAACTCTAGTTCTCCAAAACATCCTTTTCTACATAAAGTAAACATGCAGCAAATCACTCTTTTCTTTGATTAGTTGGTATTTCTTTTTGGAAGCAAAATTTGGCTGTATCTCCTTTTAGTAACTCTGGCTCTGAAAACGAAAATTATATTCCAAGACCTGTGTTTCCCCTTCCCTTACCCACTGTGTTCTACAGGCAAGAAGCAAGCAAAGCCTAGCCTGTCACACAGCCCCCAGAGGTGTCTCTGTCCATCTACCCTACTGACTTGGTTTAGAATGTGAACCTAATTCTCCAGCTGCTACCGTTCTACCACAGCTCTGTTTACAAACTATACTCCATCTTCTCAACTTTCTCAAGAAGGTGTCATTGCTCACAGCTCTCAGTGAAACAGGAAGGGCTTCCTCCCCTTACCCCTAGATAGCCTCTCCAGCCTCTTGACTATGAGAAGCAAGTTTTCAAGAGAGACTCTCATTTTGGTGTTCTGATTTTCTGTTAGACATTTTCACTGGAATGAAAAAGCAGTCCACTTCTGTGGCAGGGGCCGTAATGGCTTGCATTTCTGTTACTAGATGACATTAAACTATCTCCTTGACTTTCGTTTTAGATTACGATGATTTTGACAGCAAAGATGATACCAGTGTTACCATATCTGACTCAGAATATGTTTAAAAATAAACTATATAACCACAGTACAATTTAATCTTGGTATTCTCAACAACAAAAATAAATAAATAAAACCTTGAGCAACATACCAACAAATAGAAAACCAAATATGAATTCTAATAATTAAAGATTATTGTTCAGATCTATGATGGGAATTCTTTGGGAAAGATGTCATTTTGATACACGAAATGTATTATTTATATAAAAGCATCTGAACTCCAGAAAATGAAAAGATATAAGAACATTAAGGCCAAAGATGGCCTGATTGTTTCTTATAACTAAAAGAAATATTAATGGACTGCTTATTCAGTAACAGCTGGCTTGCCCTGTGTATGGTCTTCTATCTAGGACTTAGGAAATGATGAACATAGCTTTCAACTATAAAGAAAACAGAACTAGTACTCTTCCACCTAAATTTAAGCCTTCCTTAACCTTTGAAAAACAGGTGAACTTTCACACCATACCTGATAGAAGTATGGTTGAATTGTGAGTTGGTTTTATGTGTTGTTAGATATTTATCTAAAGATTTTCATCTATGAATGGCATTGTTGCGTCTTCAATGAAGTTTCTTCTTCACCTACCAAAAGCTGGCAGTCAGAGTCATGGCCCCACGGTACTTGAAGCTCTTTAGATGAACTGCCCATCATCCAGACAGACAGTTTTCTCTTGGCTTCTATAAGAAAGAAGAAAGAAAAATAATACCATGGGGTCTACAGCTGCTTGAGCATGAGACAATGATTTTCCATCCACACTGTAGCATTTGGCCCTAAATCGCTTTTGACACCCCACTGTGCATGTCTAAAGAAGGAAGGGAAGAGAGTTGGAACCACATGGAACCTTATGAGACTTAGAAATGCTGCTTCTTTTGGCATTTAGCATGAGGCAAACTTAAGAAGCTGTTCCCCAAGACACA
This sequence comes from Ondatra zibethicus, assembly GCA_004026605.1. Classification (NCBI taxonomy): domain Eukaryota; kingdom Metazoa; phylum Chordata; class Mammalia; order Rodentia; family Cricetidae; genus Ondatra; species Ondatra zibethicus. Next base: position 9,370 of record PVIU01017873.1, read on the forward strand.
GCATCAATTCTCTATTAATACTGGAAGAACTGACATCGAGGTGGGTGCTCTTCAGCTTCTCTACCTAGTCTGTCTCTTGACATACCTTCCAAGGCACTGTCATAAGACTACTTAGTTCTTCCCTCCCCGTAGCTGGCCACGCTGCACCTATTTTTCAGTAACCCAGAAGTACTGCCCGTGCTTGTGCTCACGATGTCATGGTGGCATCCTGGAGACAAGCTGGACTCAGCCACAAAGCAGAGAGGAAATGCCCTGAAGACCGAATTCAAAGCAAATACCTAGAAAACTTAAATCATACAAATTATGAAAGTGAGGAGGAAATTATCAACCCTGACTGATGCATGAAATTCTGTATCTTCAAGGTGAAGATGTGTAGGTATCTGTTATGGCAGGCTGAAATCAACCTCAACTCTTTAAGTAAAAAGAAAAAGAATACCTGCATTGTTCGTAAATGGACTATGCCAATAAATTGGTGAGGGTGACTCTCAAAAACAGCAGCAACAACAACAACAAAAAGGAAAGAAAAGGAACTGTTGGAGTATGTTGCTTACCTTCACACACAAGACACTAAAGGGGGCAGTTTATTTTAGTATAGTGGCTAATGATTCTGAAACCAGTCAGGCTGGTTTAAATATTGCTCTGCTACTATCTAATTATTATAGAAGATTCTGAGCGTCCCAGGTTTTACACCTGTAAAAGCAAACGGCAGTTTGCAAATAAGCAAAATTAATACATAAAACAAATACCCACTGAACCACAGCACTTCATTACAGCTCTCTCTTCCTTCCTCCGCTGTTTCTTTCCTTGTTTTTGCTTCTCACCTTTCACTTTTCATTTGATGGCATCTAAAACATCCTCAGCTCCTGCACAGGAAGGGCCCAATGACTCTTAATCAAGACTAGCAGCTTCTCCACCACTTGTAAATGAGCCAAGTGATTCTGCTCATTGGAGGAATCTCCTGTTATGTTACTGGACGCTCTCTTCTACTTGCCCTGTTTTCTTGAGCGATTTGATTATGATCAGATTGAAGGGCATTCCACCACCCCTAAAGCTAAGAAACAGCATGTTAGCAAGGAGACAGCCTTAATGTTTTACTTACTATTCAATTGCTAAAGACTTTTTATTTGGAAATTATTTGGCAATTTACAGAAATGATTGAATAATGAGATCTATATGATCAAACTTCATACCCACATATAAAATTTTGAAAGAATTAATAATTTTTAAAATTTTATTGAATTTATTACTTTTCTCTTATGTGAGAGTTTTGCCTGAATATATGTATGTACTCCACGTGTGTGAGGGTCATAAATAGGCCTCTGATCCCTTAAACTGAAGTATGGATGGTTGTGAAGCATTATGTGGGTTCAGGGAATCAAACTTTGTTCTTTCTAAGAGCAATAATTGCTCTTAGCTGCCAAGCTATCCCTCCAGCCCCCCCCATAAAAATTCATTTCAATAATATGAATAACAGTACATAGACTACCTGTGTACCAGTCTTAGATCCTTTTGTGCTGCTATATTAGAATGCCTATGATTGAGGAATTTACAAAGAATAATATTATTCTTGACTCATAAAACCAGTGCCTGAGGGATCCCAGAGCAAGTGAGGGCACACCGTGGAGCCCTTCTTGCTTCATCAGTCCATGCAAAGGGTAGAACAAGACAAGGTATTTGCACAAAGAAGTTGATGGATGCACTGAATTCATCATTTCATCAAAAACTCTCACAATAATTAATCCAAACCTAAGTTGATAACCTAAAGTCACTCATGGGGCCATAGCTCCATGGTCAAATCAGTTTTTGAAGCTTCACCTAACACTGTTGCATTATGGATTCATTTTCAAAAACATAAATATTGGGGACATTTTCCAGCTATCACAACACCCTTAGATACATGTACTCACAACATTGCATCATCTTACTATATCCATGTTCTCTCTGTGTGTGCATCTACATGCAATATATACACATATCTATTTAGAGTTATAAATAGATATTTACATATATGGCACATATTTATAATTAATTTTTATAATCATGTGTGTATGTGTTTGCCTTTCTGAGTTCATGTGTACCACATGCATGCAGTAATCATGTATGCCACAGAAGGTATCCTATCCCTGGGAACTGGAGTTAGAAGTAGTTGTAAACCACTACAGGGTGTACTGTCAACCAAACCCAGGTCCTCTACAAGAGAAACAAATGTTCTTTAATTACTGAACAATCTCACTATCCTCCATTCTATTTAGTAAATATAATCTTTTTCTCCATGATTTGTAAAACATTTACATATTAATTCTTTGTCTCTCAATATCTTAGCATGTATTATTTAAGAATATGAGTATTTTCATTTGTATTATTCATATAATTGTTTTATGTTGTGGAATATTAAATTAACTGGGCAAATACATGTTGCATTTGTCTATGCTTTGGAATATTACTTTGTGTAAAGATGTGTTATGTTTGTTTTTGCTCCTCTTGTTTAATGATATAAGGATGTGTACTTAATTATGCAACCATGTGTTGCATCTGTTTCACCTTGCCTGCCTAAGGCACCTGAGTGGTCTAATAAAAAGCTGAACATCCAGTAACAAGGCAGAAGAGGAATAAGCAAGCCTGTTAGGCAGCGAGAATAAATAGGAAGAAGAGGAAAAGAGAAGTAAGAAATGAGAAAAGAAGAAGGAGGGAACAAGGGAGATGACAAGGGCAAGACGTCAGATAGTAAGCAGACAACAGACATGAAAAACAGTGAAAGAAAGATACAGAAAGAAAGAAAAGTAAAAATCCCTAAGGCAAAAGATAAATAAAGAGAAACAAGTTAATTTACGTTAAAAGAGCTAGTCAGAAATGAGCCTAAGCTAGGCCTAACATTCATAACTAATACTAAGTCTCTATCTCATGATTTGGGAGCTGGTTGGTAGCCCCAAAGAAAAAGCCCCCCACAGTTTAATATATTGCCTTTATTCCAGGTTTTCAACTGATACAATTACGTCCTTTATAGAATTTTTCTTCTACTAGCATCTATTCTAATATAGCATTTAATTAGTTGTCCAATCTCTTTAGTATCCTTAAATTGAAAACAGTGCTAATGAAAGAACCTTAATTTTATAACATTGCATTCTTTCCTCTTTAGGCTTCATAAACTTAGAATGCATGTAGAACAATGTCACCTCAACTTCTCCCTAAGCAGACAACTTAGCCAGGCATTTAAAAGTATAGAAGGGATATTGTTTCAAATCCACATGATGTATGTCTAAATATTACTTATTTGAATGGTAAAAAAATACTAAACTTGAAACTCCTTAATACTATTGCCTTGTGTTCCAGAAATAAGAATAATGGCCTTACTGCAGGAAACTACAGATTTCTTCACAATCATCAGGAAAAACATAATTGAACACGTTTCTTCAAAAGTTTAAGATTTGGAAAAATGTTTATAATGTATTCATTATTCTTTAAAGGTGTTTATTTAATTCTTAAATAAGAGTATCCATTTGTCTTCCTAGCTTTAAATCATCAGAGTCACACTTATTAAGGAAGAGTATATGACAGAAAGTTTCAGTTGTTTGGAAATAATCAGAACCTCACAGCACTAGTTTTGTGTTTTGGGTGCTCCATCTCAAGTTTGCTGGAAGGAGTCTGATGAGGGGTGGTTCACATCTGCTCTGTCCTTTTCCCAAACACTGAGATCTTCCCCTAACCCTTCCTAGGTATAGAAAGATCTGAGCAGAGTTGCCAAGACACCCTGAGGCTTGATCCTGTGTCTTCCTCCATCATACAATCAACCAACACACACACCACCTTTCATTAGAGACTTCATGTGCCCTGGCTGGGCAGCTCCTGATGAAGGCTTGCCCATAGCTTCCTGGATAAAAGCCTGTGACAAAGAACTAATGTCTTGAAAAGTTGGGGGCACACTTAAGCCAGACAGTAAAACATAGAACACTTTCAAGACCCACCCAGATCACAAACATTGATTTAGAGTTTTCCACCAAAAACAATATTTTGCCATGACCTAAGCTATTGGCAGAAAAGCCACACAAAAAGAGCATGGGAGCTGCCATCTCTGACGTATGTTGCCTAACTGAGTGGATAGTTTTTCTTTTGTGGTCTGTGGGTAATGGCCAATATTTGTTAAGTATGAATCAGTATTAACTCCTTCAGTCCTCACAGAAAAAGTCCTAAAATGCAGGTCTTATTTTTATCCCCATTCTAAAGATGAGAATCCCAAAACCACACAGTGACTATAATCTCTGCTAAAATGTTCTAGGGCCTATAGATTGTCTCTCCTCAGGCTCTGAAGCCCTATGCCCTACACAACGATGTCTAAATATGGGGATTTGTGGAGGTCATTGTATTCAGTAGGCATATAGGGTGGGCTGCTCAGGGTTTGAAATGGTCCCCAGACTTCTCTTGCTTTACGTTATTGTTGTTTTGAGCCTCGTAGAAGTAAGAAAAGTGAAAAAATGAAAGGCTATTATGTGGTAGACGGATGTTGGTTTATCTGGGCAAATGGGTGTACTTGGGGTTCATTTTCTAGATTTCATTTAAAAAATAAAACTTTTTTTTTATCTAGGAGTATCAAATATCAGATGGAATCATTAGCACTACATTTTTTTTTGTTCCCTGTAAGATCAACAGCATTGCATTCTCAACTAAACAAATGTCTCTTGGCAATGTGCCTAAGTGAACTAAAAGGAAGAGAAACATCACTGGGGAAACAGAAGACTCAGCACACGGAAAAGATGTCACAGAGAACTTAGTTGTTCTTAAATTAATTTCTCAAATAGTGGTGGCTTGTGCAATGCCATGGGTTTTCTTGTCACACTTTTGAGGATTTTATTTAGTTCACTGAAGTTTCTCCATAACCAAAATAGAAGTTTATAAGCAAATAAAGGTGCAAACACTAAGCTAAGCCATCAGGGAATTTGAACTGATACTTCACACTTAAAGCTTAGGTATGGCCAAGGACATTCATTTTTCATTTTAAGGAACTTTTTTCCAAAATTTGATCATTATTCCAATATCCACTGTTTTATACAAATACCGAGATTTCTGTTCACATTTTCAAAAATATGTATTATGTAGGGTTGGGGGGTCATGCGGGTGTGAGTGCAGATGCCCAGAGTTCAGAAGACAACCTTGGATTCCCTGGCAGCTGTGAAACTCCTGACATGGGAACTAGTGACTGAACACAGATCCTCACCAAGAGCAGTATGTACTCTTAACCTCTGACCCATCTCTCCAGCCCCTCTGCTCTCATTTAAAAGCCTAGAATATGGCTGAGTAATATTGCATTATTTTCTTTCTTACAGGTTCTTTGCATATGTAGTATGGCTTCTAGTTTGTGTTTTTAAGGAATTCCTGAGTGAGGGAACACAGATATCTCTAAATCTCTATGTGTTTCTTGTGGTTTTCCTTTGGCTCTTTTTCTTGTTTGATTGTTCTGTCATATTCTGATTTGTAGCTTGTCTACCATATTTTGTGATTATCCCTTAGATTCCTGTTTGTTTTCTAGTGAGAAGCAGAAAGACTGTGGATCTAGATGGGAGGGAAGATGGAGAGGAACTGGAAAGAGTTTGGGAGGGGAACTCCAAGAAGAATATATTTTATGAAAAAAAAACTAATTTCAATTTTTTAAAAAAAGCTTAGAGTATGGCACTATTGGAGTGACATTATCCCATGGTGACAGCAGAGTTGAGCAGTGGCTCTGCCAGTGTACAATTCTTGCTGCAGCACTAGACACAGACGTCCTCCTCCTGAAGGATGTCCTATGGGAAAGGACCAAGAGTCGGATTTATGTTCTGCGATTTACATGGGCAGTGGCCCTCGACAATGAATGAACTCATGAGAAGAGGCAACTAAAGCACCAAAGAGTATCTCAACAATGTTTTTAGAAGTACAGAAGGTAAAGAAGGTATCTGATGACCTTCAAGGAGAATGCAATGATTTTTTTTCTCTTTTCCGTACAATTGTCATGACTACATACGCAAATGATACTAAAAAATAACACCATATAAGGCTGAGGCAGCATAAATTAATTGATTATGTATCTTTAAACAGTGCCTGACACCTATCAAATACATAATAGATATAGTCTGTAATCATTATCATATGGTAATATGAAGACAAAATGTGAACAAATCAGACACATCACTGTGTTGCTCTAGAGCAATACACCTATGTGCAGCCTGCATATTTAATTTTTGCCAGTTTGCACTTATAGGGTGACATGTTAATAATATTGTAATTGTTTGTGGGTATCCTGCAACATAAAGCTATGCTGGGTTCTTTGTGCTCAGATCGTGCTACTGAACATGCAGGCAGTGTTTCTCTGATCTGCTCATTGTCCTCGCCTGCCATCCTGAACAGAGTGAACACAAACATACTAATCTAGTAAGCAGCTCTCCTTTATGTGATATAAATTGTTCCCTGGAACTGTGCTGTGCTATATAAATGATAGTTCTCCTCTGCAAATAGTGCCTATTAACTGGAAACCATATTTATGTGCTGAGATAAACAGGGCATTATTCCTAAGTCTTGGTTTAGTAAATACTGTGGTCTCCTGGATTTTAGAGCAAAATCAAAACAGTAAACAAAGAGGCAAATCTTTACAGCTATTGTTTAAAACTCAAGGAGGAGAAGGAATAAAAAGATCCTTTAGCAATGTGATTGGTCAAGTTCTGGATAATAGAAAAACATTGTAAATGATATTTAAGGAAACTAAAGCAATTTTGGCATGATGTCTTAAAAACACTCAGGAAATCTGAGTTAGAGATACGTCTAACCATGGATTTATTTTATATTAGGGATTGTATCCATAATATTATTCTTCTAATGGTAATTGCTCTTTAGTCCAAGCTTAGATCAAATGTGTCATTGCTTCATACACAATAAAATAGAACTAGATATCTACTTAAATGCAAACATCTTCAAATAAGTTCTAACACTGTGTTGACAGAGGTTTCTGTCCGACCAGGTCCCGCAGTTGTTCAGTCCCAAAGAAATACACAGAGGTCTACATTAATCATAAACTGGTTGGCCTATTAGCAAAGCTTCTTATTAATTAATTCTTACATATTAACCCATAATTCTTGTCTGTGTTAGCCACATGACGTGGTACCTTTCATCACTGAGGCATTCTCATCTCGCTTCCTCTCTGTCTGGGTGACGACTGTAGACTGTGTCTTTCCTCTTTCCAAAATTCTCCTGTTCTGGTCACCTCGCTTATACTTCCTGCCTGGTCACCCTGCCTATACTTCCTGTCTGGCTATTGGTCAATCAGTCTTTATTAAAAATAATACAAGTGACAGGATAAAAGACCATTGTCCCACAGCAACATTGATCTTTTTTTAAGCTGAGATGAAATTTAGAAGATATTCACTTTTGAGCCAGTTGAAACATCAACTTGGTAACTTTAACAATGATTAATTTTTAGAGCTACAGGTGTTCTTGAAGAATTAAGTAAGCTGTATTTAAAACCAGACATCTTTGAATGAGAACTAATAACTCTGTACTTTTAAATCCTCTTTTTCTCCAAGGACATTATGACAGGGGATTGAGAGAGATGGCAGAAGCATGCTTGGGGGTGGGACACTGACAAACTCAAAACTGTTAGTGAGAAAAATAGTTGGATGTACATACCCCTGTGGTTTATTAATGAATACTCCAGAGATCCTGTTTAAAAAAAAAAAAGTCTTCCTTCCCAATGTGTACTCTAACTGTTCAAAGTCAGTAAGGACATATTGCCTTGTGAATATGAATTTGCTATTTCTGTAAAAAACTTGTTATATTTACTTCTATGTATTACTATAAAAGGAGATAAAACCTATAATCTACTGAAAGAATACTATCAGGAGATGATTGCTAAATGACCCCCTCAGCATTTTCCACTTCCCAACACATTATTACATGGAGTGGCATTTTAGGTTAATTGTCAGATACATGTAAGGCCTCTCAAAGTCTCCGTGCAGAACTGGCAACAAAACACAACCTGTGGTCAATTTCTACCCTCCAGGATAACCAAGGATAGTTAGTTCACTCCAGAGCCACAGGGCAGCTCCTGGGCCACAGGCACACCAAAAACTGATGCACCTAGAATCCTGGGATGGCCTTGGCTGGGGAAGAGCTTTTCTTGCTGCCTCTCATGCTCCCTTTGGGGGTGCTAGATTTCCTGGAGACAATGGGGAGTGGGCAAAGGGAGAGTGTCTCATGAGGATGGCCCCTCTACATGCTTTCCACTTACAGAGAGGCAAGCCCATCCTCATTCAGTTTGAATAGCTGCCAGAAATAAGCTCTCTCCTTTGCCTGTATCACACATATTGGTTTTCTCCCCTGGTGCATTTCCCGGGTATATCAGCCATGAAGAAATACAGCTACTGCAAGCTGAACATTTCTACCCAAAGCTGACCTGCCTGACCTATATGAAGAACACAAACTGTAAGGAAGGATTCCACTTAAGTCAGCATCTAAATCTTCTTGCACACTGTGTGTGGCACAGAGCTCTTCATAAAGAAGGGTACTAAGCACTGGAAAATTTCCATCAACTTCTGCAAGGACAAACTAGGTGATATGTAAATAAATTGTTTAGTCTAGTCATTGGACCTGATAACCCCAATAAATATCATTCAGGCACACAATTCTGTCCTATATAATCCAAGAAGAGGGAGTGCATGTATGACATTTCTGGTATTTACATACTGTTTATTGTGGTAATTTTTAGCATGCCCTAACAGAATGATTAGCTTCATAAAAACAATATTCAGTGCACACACAATAATACAAAAACATAGTGTTCTATTTCTAGCAAAACGTCACTGTTAAACAATTAGTGATTACTAATAATATGATATCTTGGCTTAATACTTTACCTTGACAAAACTGGAACACAGCCCTTCTTTTATTAACTGACCTTTCCTAATGATTTAAACAAATTCAATGGCAATTTATCACAAAGGCCTTTCAAATGTTCAAAATTTATTTATAAACTTTCTATAAAGTCTGAAATTATTCTACAATGCAAATAAAATGTCTTTAGACTTGAAACCTTAAAACAACACTGGATAATAACACAAATGCTAAGCAAAGATGCTTGACCTTTAAAACAATCCAGCTCTGCAAAGTCTTCAATTAAAATATTACATAATCCAAAGAAAGCACATAAAACTTCTGCTAGTAGGTGGTAATTATCCACAATCTTGAAGTCCCTTAAGACTTAGTAATGATGCCTACATGTCCTGTGGCACAAAAAAAAATTAATTCCTATGAGGTCTAGTCTAGATGTCTCTGCCAAGTTTGCTGCCAGATATTTGTAGGTGGGAAGAAAAAGACCTACCTTATTCCAGTATGAATAGGAAACTCTTTGCTGTGCATTTTTGACACATTAAACTGCCAAAATTCGTTGCAATTTATTTAAAAGAACAAAAGCTAAACAATAAACTACAATAATGTCCTCTCACATTGGATGTGTCCCCTTATGTGTATTAGATATTAGATCATCCATGCAAATTGAGAAATAAATACTGTAACTTGGAAGTTTCTAGGCAATGGTCATAGCTGGTGTTATAACATATGGCAGTATAGATATCAATTCAATTAGCCCTAAAGACAATTTCTCAAAGCCTGTTAAAGGCAAGAATCACAAAAAGAGTATACTAGATCTCTACTTAATCTTCTTATTTAATTTGCTTGTGTTCAACAGTACACTTTCATCAATAAAATTTTCTCCCTTGACTTGGGTAATATTGAGGCTCCATGTTATAGAAACCCTTTCAGTCAGTGCCTACTATTGTACTAAGAGCCAAGACATTGATAACCTAGAGCTTTTTATCATGTGCTGTGGTTTGTAAGAACATGTCCTCTTACACTGGTGTCTTAGATCTTAGACCATCCCCACAAAATGAAAAGCAGATACAGTAACTTGAAAGTTTCTAGGCAATGATGATGGCTAGAGTCCAAGCAGTTTGGGAAGGACAAAGAAGAGAAGAACTACTGGAATCATGTAACGTTTTCTCAGTCACATTAGAGACACAATAGGCTCTAGGAGGGCCCGCTTGATCATCCTGGCCACCCGGCTAGCTTAGTCCCAAAATAACTACACAGAAACTGTATTAATTAAATCATTGCTTGGCTCATTCGCTATAGTTTCTTATTGGCTAATTCTTACATCTTAGTTTAACCCATTTCTATTAATGTGTATATCACCACGTGGCAGTGGCTTACCAGGTAAAATTCCCAGTGTCTGTCTCTGGTGGATCCATGGCATCTCTCTGAATCTGATTTCCTCCTCCCAGAATTCAATTTCATCTTTCCCACCTACCTAAGTTCTACCCTATCAGACCAAGGCAGTTTCTTTATTCATTAACCAATACAAGCAACACATAGAAAGAAGGACCTCCTACACCATTTCCCCTTTTCTGTTTAAACAAAAAGGAAGGCTTTAACATAGTAAAATTCTAGCAAGAATTACAGTTACATTATTTATATCTACTTTATCTTTTGTCATAACAAAAGAAAACTATAACTATAAATTCTTCAACTCCATCAAAGACTCCAGAAGGATATAATATTATCTAAGTAAACATGAAGTGCATTGTAAGCAACTTCCAAAACTAGAATTGACAGAGACATCTCACTGCCTGGACAGTCACCCAAAGTTCTTCTGTACTGTTGGGGCATCCATCTTAAGCCTAGAGGCCCATGGTATCCAGCAGACTTTAACATGAATCTTTTCCATAAATTTCAAAGATAGTTCAGTCACTTTCTTCTGTGTCCTGCAGAATGTGTTGCAGACTCTTTCATGAAGCAGGAACCCCGAAGGACCATCTCATCTTTAGGCAAGTTCAGGAGCCATCTCTGTAGGTACTGCATGTCCAGTGAAGCAGTCCAGGAAAGAGCAGTTTCTTGTCCAAATGGCTAGCAAACTCCATAAGGAGCCTCTTCGATGCCCATATTCCTTTTGAAGTAGCTGGTGCTGCCAGGAGCAGATATGTCTCATTGTCATGAAAAGTCCTAAATTACTAAAACATTTTAAATGCCATATTCTGAAAGTGTCTGAAAGATTTGAAGAATACCTATCTTACTGAAATATATCTATGCATCTAACATGACTACAAACTTTGCTATTATAGATGACTATCTATTAACCTATATTTCTTAATTATACATTACATTTTTAAATGAGCTACACAAACACAATACCTTAATCAAGAGCAGAAATATACATATAACAAAATTGACCTTAAATTTGTATCAATAAACCAAGATCCATACCGATGCAAATTATTCATATTTATATCATAGCTCCCTTTAAATGAAAAAGAAAATTTATAAACGATATTTGGAAATATGGGTGTAGTTTTCTCCATACTGCTTCCTGCTGATTGGGGGCACTGTTAATGAGGTCTTTTATAATGTATCCTGTGTGCTAGGTTCATCTCAGTCAACAGTTGGGTGAAGAATTTTTTTGAGGGTGTTCACAGCGATCTTCAGGAGGGCATGGTCCAAACCATATTCATCTGGAAGGAATCCACAGGTTTCATCTTCTGTGGAAACAAAAGAAAAACGTGTTTTCCAAAGCAACATATTCTTAGACTCAAATTTTGGAATCAACATGCCTTTATACATGCTGGGTTAGCTTAACAGCACATACAATGAAATGTCTCCCTGGACTTAGCGCCTTCACAGTCAAAAAATTCAAAGAAAACACAATAATATAAATAATCCAGACTCTGTGCATATTTCATCTTTACATAGCTTGTGTTTACTCTATTACTTTTTAATATTTATTTTATTATCTTACTCTTTTAATCTATCTCTTTAAAGACTTTGCCCTTTTTTTTAAAAGCATTAACTTTATTTTATGACTCTCTATACTCTTTTTCTTCTCTCTCCCAAGCCTATGTACATTTATCCAACACTGTGACCCATTTAGAGGTCTTTTATGTCTGAATCTGTCCTATTGTGAATCTGAAATTCTTTACTGTCCAGGAGCACTCCTTACAATGCTAAGCACTGCTTAAAAACTTAAGTTCTGCCTTTAGTAAGGGTAATACAGTAATGCCTGTTTGCCTGCTCAGTCTAGCATGGTGGAGCCACTCGTGCATCTGAGATGTGTACACCGCCCCACTTCTAGGCACACAGCCAATCCATGCTGCCATTAAGCAAGCTACAGCAGTCTGCTCACAAACACCATCCAAATGCTCTTTAGATGGACCTCCTGCTTGAAAGAGCCAGAGGTAGCATTAGTAGCACAACCCAAAAAGCCAGCATTTCAAAATTGCTGCTTTTTTTCTGCTGTGGCTGATTCAGGAAAATATCTCTTAAATGGGCTGTGGCACGCTGCCAGCAAACAGCAAAGAACTGTGTTAGACTCTGTATTTTTGTGTCTGGAAATTCTTTTCAAACTTTCTCAGGTTTTATGTGGATATAGTCGACCACGTTGGAGCGCCATTTGTTGTAGGATGGCCCGCTTGTTCGACCCGGCCACCTGGCTAGCTTAGCCCTGAAATAACTACACAGAAACTGTATTAATTAAGTCACTGCTTGACCCATTACCTATAGTTTCTTATTGGTTAATTCTTACATCTTAATTTAACCCATTTCTATTAATGTGTATATCACCACGTGGCAGTGGCTTACCAGGTAAAATTCCCAGTGTCTGTCTCTGGTGGATCCATGGCATCTCTCTGACTCTGCTTTCTTCCTCCCAGAATTCAGTTCTGTCTTTCCCACCTACCTAAGTTCTACCCTATCAGACCAAGGCAATTTCTTTATTCATTAACCAATACAAGCAACACATAGAAAGAAGGACTTCCTACACCAACAATATTTGTGAAATATTCCCACACTCAGTTTCCTCATTTGTGAAGTCTACCTTCTCCTATTACTTTTGAGTTTATTATAAGGAATTGAAGTTTTCTTTGAAAATAAATATTTTACAAGCTTTTTATTTAAGTACTTGTAAAAAATGGTGCTTAAATCTTACTCCAATTTATTAAAAGATTGAAAGAATATAGAGCAAAAGATAAACAAGATCAACTAAAATCATAAAGGCCAGCAATACAATAACCGTAAATTATTCTGACACTGTTAGTATCATTTCAAACCAATAATAATAATTCTGTGAGAAGAGAAATTTTCAAAATATAATAAATACCTTCCTCACTTGGTAACCTATTTAAGACATGGGAATGTTATAAACATTGGAAAAATGCTAAATTTATTGTTACTTTGATATAGGATTTTGATATCAATATATTTTATATTAAAACTCTGACACACTGCTACAATAAGGATAGTTTACAAAATAGGCTAGAGTGTGTTATCAGTGTGAAGTTCACTTAATGTAAATCAGTGCGCAAAAATCATAGCACACCAAAAAATGTGGGAGAAATTTGGAATTTTCTTCCAAATTTAAAACGTTACATAACATTGGTGGTAATTTATAAGTGAGATTTTTATACCAAATATACTAGAGGACATATTGAATTAAATTTTTATTCTCCATATGCTAAATAATATCACAATAATATTTACATGATCAAAGAGTAACTAAAGACTAGTAAATCAGATTGAGCCAGCAACCTGGGCCAGAGTGGGCCTAGGAAGCTGAACTTCATGGCAGCAGGCAGATCCAGACCAGGGACGTTAGCAGAAGAAAGACTGGGCCAGTGACCAAGGCTTGAACAGGCCTGGGATGGCAAATTCCACAGGAGCAGGACTGAGCCAGCAACCTAGGCTGGACCAGGCCTGAGACAGTGAGCTTTCCCTGAGTGGGAGTGGATCATGACCAGGGACATTTGTGGAGGCAAGACTGAGCCAGCCACCTGGACCAGAACAGGCCTGGGATGGCAAACTCCACATGACCAGGACTGAGCCAATGACCTAGGCTGGAGCAGACCTGAGAAAGCAAATGCCACAGGAGAAGGTACAAGGGACCAACCACTGAGGGAGTGAGACAGAGCAAGAGACCTCCATGAGTCCAGGTGTGATTCTGGGACCTTCAAGGAAGTAGACCTGAGCTAGTACCACTGTGGGTCTAGACGTGAGTCTGGGACTTCTGAGGGGGTAGGCAGAAACCAGAGATCTCTGTGGGTCTGGGCGTGAGTCTGGGACCTCTGAAGCAGTAGGCCTGAGCTAGGACCTCTGCAGGTCCAGGCACACCTGAGCCTGAAACCTCCGAGGGAGTAGATCAGAGCCAGAGACCTTTGTGGGAGCAACCCCAAGCCAGGGACCTTTGCAGGAACGAATCTAGAGCCAGGGACATTGACAGAATTAAGTCTGAGCTGGCAACCTAGGCCAGAGCAGGCATGAGACAGCAAACTCTACCAGAGCAGAGCAAACCCCAGGAGCTCTGGAACATGGAGTGACAAACAGGGTGACTGGAACTGTGGCACTAACTGCACCAGGAGGAGCAACCATCTGAATGTTGGATCTACAGGAAACTGGAAGATTGATCACCAGAGTCACAGACAGCCCCAGCTACACCAATTAGAGGAAAAGATGTGTAGACAAGGTAAGAACACATGCAACACCACAAAGGGCAACACAACACCAGTTAAAATCTAGTGACCCTACAACAGCAAGAATTGAACAACCAAATATAGATGAAGCTGAAGAAAATAACCTAAAAATAACTTCAGGAGAATGTTTGAGGCCCTTAAAGAAGAAATGAGAAATTCCCACATAGAAATGGAGGAAAAGACAAACAAAAACTTGGAAGACATCAACAGATCCCATAATGAGAACCAAGAAAAAGCAATCAAACATATGAAAGAAAATTTCAAGACTTGAAAACTGAAATAGAGACAATAAAGAAAACAAAAGCTGAGGGAATTATAGAAGCAGAAATTATGAGGAAAAGATCAAGAACCACAAACGCAAGCATAAACATAAGAATACAAGAGATGGAAGAAAGAATCTCAAACACTGAAGATACAATAGAGGAAATAGACTCATCAGTTAAAGAAAACATTAAATCTAACAAAAGCTTAACACAAAATATCCAGGAACTATGGGACACCATGAAAAGAACAAACCTAAGAATAATAGGTATAGAAGAAGGAGAAGAAGTTCAACTCAAAAGCACAGAAAATATACTTTAAAAAGTCATAGAAGAAAACTTTCCCAACCTAAAGAAAGATACCACTATAAAGATACAAGAAGCCTACAGAACACCAAATAGACTGGATCAGAAAAATAAAGTCCTCTCGGCCATTACTGCCAGAAAAGGTCCTGCAGAGCTGAAAAGCCAAGATGTGTGACTTCACCGAGGACCAGACCACAGAATCCAAGATGTGTGACTTCACCGAGGACCAGACCACAGAATCCAAGATGTGTGACTTCACTGAGGACCAGACCACAGAATCCAGGGAGGCTTTCCAGCTGTTAGACCGAACAGGTGATGGCAAGATCCTGTACAGCCAATCTGGGGACATGATAAGGGCCCTGGGCCAGAACTCTACCAACGCCAAGGTGCTTAAGGTCCTGGGGAACCCCAAGAGCGATGAGATGAATGTGAAAGAGCTGGACTTTGAGCACTTCCTGCCCATGCTGTAGACTGTAGCCAAGAACAAGGACCAGGGAACTTATGAGGACTATGTTGGAGGCCTTCGTGTGCTTGACAAGGAAGGGAATGGAACTGTCATGGGTGCTGAAATCTGGAATGTACTCATGACACTGGGAGAGAAGATGACAGAGGAGGAAGTGGAGATTGGGCGGGTCATGAGGACAGCAACGGTTTTATCAACTACAAGAAGCTTGTCTAGATGGTGCTGAATGGATCAGGACACTTCCAGATCCCAAGCCTGTGCCTTGTCCAGTGTGAGATCTCTCTGTGGCCCCTCCAGGCTCCCTTGTCACAGCACCTTAACATCTGGTCTCTTCTGGATGTCTGCCTTCACCAAATAAAATTTTCTTTCTGTGCCCTAAAAAAATAAGTCCTCTTGCCACATAATAATCAAACACTGAACATACAGAATAAAAAAGTAATATTAAGAGCTGCTGTAGTAAGAGGTGCGGGCCGTGTTGCTAGTGCCCAGCTAGCTTAACCCCCGAAATAATTACACAGAAACTGTATTCATTTAAAATACTGCTTTGCCCACTAGTTCTAGCCTCTTATTGGCTAACTTTCACATCTTGATTCAACCCATTTCTAATAATCTGTAGGTCACCACGAGGTCATGGCTTACCGGGAAAGATTCAGAGAAGGACATCAGAATTGAACGCGTATACACCTCTCAAGCTGCTGGTAGAAGAAGCCCTTAATTGAACAGCACCACGGAGGTTTTTATACCTAACACAGTCAGGTGGGCCAACAGGTGAAGACCTCATCACCTGATTCTCAATCAAGGCCAGGGCAATGCATGCTCAGGAATCGGGGTTAGTAAACAACTTTGACACAGCTCTCAGAACCTCAAATCACTAGTGGGGAAGATCAGCTGGAGGCCAGGACTCCAAACGGTCCCAACACAAATGGGTCAAAGACCTCAACATAAAGCCAGCCACACTAAACCTCATAGAAGAGAAAGTGGGAAGTATAATGGAACACATTGGCACAGGAGACCACTTCCTAAATATAACCCCAGTAGCACAGACACTGAGAGAAACAATCAGTAAATGAGACCTCCTGAAACTGAAAATCTTCTGAAAGTAAAGGACATGGTCAACAAGACAAAATGATAGCATACAGAATGGGAAAATATCTTCACTAACCCCACATCAGACAGAGGTATGATCTCCAAAATATATAAAGAACTCAAGAAATTGGTCATCAAAATAACAAGTAATCCAATAAAAAATGGAACACAGACCTAAACAGAGAACTCTCAACAGAAGAATCTAAAATGGCTGAAAGACACTTAAGGAAATGCTCAACATCCTTTGCCACCAAAGAAATATAAATCAAAACAACTCTGAGATTCCATCTTACACCTGTAAAATGGCCAAGATCAAAAACACTGATGACAACTTATGCTGGAGAGGTTGAGGGGTAAAGTGAACACTCCTGCATTGCTGGTGGGAGTGCAAGCTGCTAAAACCCCTTTGGATATCTGTATTGCAATTTCTCAGAAAATTAGGAAACAACCTTCCTCAAGACCCAGCAATACACAATGGTGTACTACACAGCAGGGAAAAAAATGAGATCTGGAAATTTGCAGACAAATGGTTGGAGCTAGAAAACATCATATTGAGTGATGTAACCCAGACCCAGAAAGACAATTCTCATATGTACTTACTCGTAAGTGGTTTTTAAACATAAAGCAAAGAAAGCCAGCCTACAAATCACAATCCCAGAGAACCTAGACTAAATGAAGACCCTAAGAGAGACATAGATGGATCTAATCTATATGGGAAGTAGTAAAACATAAAATCTCCTGAGTAAATTGGGAGCATGGGGATCATGGGAGAGGTGTGAAGGTGAGGGGAGAGGCAGGAAACAGAGGAATGAAAAATATATAGCTCAATAAAATGAATAAAAAATAAGACCAGTAAACAAACAAACAAACAAAAAACCTCAGACAAACGTGAAATAACTCTATCAGGTGGTAAATTAATTAAAATTTTTTTTAGATTATATAATGTTTTTATGATGTGGTAGAGATAGCTTTGTGGCTAAGATCATTTGTTGTTATTTTAGAGAACCAGTGTTTGTTTCCCAGCAGCCACACAGCGGCTAATAGTCACTTGAAACTACAGTTCTAGGTTATTCTGGCCTCCATGGGAGTTAGGCATGCAATTAGGCATGCACACTTACAAGCAAGCAAAAACTTATACACATAAAATTAAGGTAAATACACTTTTGTAAATGTTTGTGTTAATTTATCAGCTTTTAATACATTCACTTGTTTTACTTTCTGTTAATGTTCTATAAATACATTTTGTGACTAAATTAGTATTTGTCAATTTATAATCTTTTTGTTTAAAAAACATCTTCAAAGTATAAAATCTCTAGCTGCAGTTCTGAAGGTCAGGGATTGGTGTAGGAGGTCCTTCTGACTATGTGTTGCTTTCATTGGTTTAATAAAGAAACTGTCTTGGACTTTTGATAGGGCAGAACTTAGATAGGTGGGGAAGACAGAACAGAATGCTGGGAAGAAGAGAGAGCATCAGACGCCATGAAGCTCCTGCCTGAGACTGACGCTGGTTAGAATCTTTCTCGGTAATCCACAACCTCGTGGTGTTACACAGATTGGTAGAAATGGGTTAAATCAGGATGTGAGAGTTGGCCAAGAGGAGGCTAGATATTATGGGCCAGGCAGTAATTTAATTAATACAATTTCTGTGTGATTATTTTGGGGGTTAAGCTAGCCAGGCAGTGGGACGCGGCTCGCCTCCTACTACAGAGTTGGCACCTCAACGTGGTAGAGAAAGTTCCTGTACACTGAAATTGTACAGTTAGATAGGCAATCAGCTGATCAAAGGGAAGAAATGTGCAGGAAGGACAGGAGGCGAGGTTTGGAGGAGCTGATATAGCCATAGTGGAGAAATGAAATATAAGGGGGGCATAAAACAGAAAAGTATGGCATGGCTTGCACTTCATGAAGCACTGCTCATAATACCATAAATGGGGGCTGGATCATAAAATGTGATCAATCCATTCAACTACAAAGCATGGCAAAGCCGTGGCTCATGCTGTGATGCACTCTAAGTGCTGACTTTTAAAAGGCAACAGAAGACACAATAGCATGACTTGGTTTTTTGTAGGATAATCTGTCTAGGTAAATTCCTGGAGATGGAGGCAGAGTCACTCATAGTCAGCAAGGAATAAAGGAGCAAGGAAGGAAGAGCGAGAAATAACTGAAATTCTTAAATCATAAACAAGAGCATTTTATATTACTATTTTGGATGTCAGTGGTTCAAAACGTCTCTCAAAGGACTGTATTATTCAAACATGTATACAATGAAATACGGTCCAATTCCCACCAGATCCCCTCAACAAGCCCCCTTCCAAATCCATGTACCCTTCTTCTTTGATAATTTGTTTTCACCCAGTAAACCCAGTTAAAGTTCCCATATGTGCATGGGTGTGAGGCCATTCACTAGAGCACAGGCAGCCTGCCAGTGTCCAGACCCCCAAAAACAACGATTCTCCCTCCACACCAGCGAAGAACTACCAAGAGCCTCTCAATGAGGGGCAGGGACTTCCAGAACAAGTCCCTCATCCATGCTTAATTTTGATTGGATTAACCTCGCACAGGCTATGTGCAGGCCACCACAGCTGCCATGAGTTCCTGCATGCAACAGCCACAGCATGTCCAGAAGACAGCATGTCACAGCACCTCACCCTCCAGCTCTAACATTCTTTCCTCCCTAAGTCTTGGTGAGGGAGTAGGGTGACAATAATGTCCAATTTAAGGGTGAGGACTCACTGTTACTTAGTCTCAGTACATTACAAGTTCTGATACTCTGTACTGACTGCTGATCTTGAGAGGGGGAATGAGCTTCTCTGGACAAAGCTGAGAGCAACTCACATCTGTGGCTGTAAGCAGAAACGTTTAGAAAGCAGTTTGAGAACATGGCAGCTTAAAAAAAAATGAACATTGCCCTTTTCACCAAGCCAAAGCGAAGGCCTTGGAAGCCAAAAAAGGCAGTGCTGAAAGGCATCTGCAGCAACAAAACTATGATCCAATCCACAAGTCACCCATCTTTCAGGGGCCCAAGACCCTGGGGCTCCAGGGGCAGCCCGAATCCCCTCTGAAGAGCACACACAGGAGAGACAAGCTTGACCCCCGTCTCACCATCAAATTCCCCTGACCACTGAGTCAACCATGAAGAAGATAAAAGAAAACAACACACTTGTGTTCATTGTGGATGTCAAGGCCAAGAAGCAGTGGATCAAACAGGCTGTGAAGAAACTCTGTGACACGGGTGTGGCCAGAGTCAACACCCTGCTAAGGCCTGAAGGAGAGAAGCCAGCATATGTTCAGATGGCTCCTCATTATGATGGTCTGGATGTTGCCAACAAAATTGGAATCATCTAAATTGAGTCCAGTTGGCTAGTTTTAAATATATACTTTTTCACCATAAAAAAATATTAAGGCAGTTGCTCTTCTGGCACCTAAATATCAAAGCTCTCTTTATTTTCCAGGTACAGAAAGCAAAAAGGTCCAAAATGCCTAGTCGACATTTCATTGAATTGGCAAACGGATAGGCAGATAGATTATTAACAGTTGTGTTGCTTTTAAGTAAGTCATCCAAGTATCCACGCTCTCAGGTGTTTGAAAAATGCCAACAACCATAGAGCCTATGACCTCCCCAGCCATGGGCTGCTTTGTTGTTGCTGCTGTTTGTTTGTTTGTTTGTTTGTTTACCAGGTTTTCAGTTCCAGCCATAAATACCCTCCTATAAATCAGGCCTCAGATCCGGTCAGAAAGTGGTTTGTCATCCTGTAATAGTTAAGTCACTATGATCAAATGGGAACACCGACCCTGGTTCTTACCCAGCTCTGGGTAAGATCACTGATGTCTTTTCTCACCCAGAAGGCTGTGTAGTGTCTTCTGGCCTATGAAAGGAAGCCAGCAAAGAGGAAGCTTCCTGATCAGTTTGAGATTGGTTTTCTGCTTCCTATAGCCAAAGTGTGGGGGCTCCCCTGTATATTTTAGCTTCTTTCCTGTTGCTGTGATAAAGCACTGATCAAAATCAGTTAGGGTTGGGAGTGGGTTTATATGGTTTACAATTCCACATTACAGTCCATCATTGCGGGGAAGTGAAGTCGATGCAGTCTTGGTGTCCTGGACAAGAATGGTGTCAATGAACATGAACTGGAGTTCGTGGAGGAGTAAACTGGAGAGGAGAAGGTGATGAAATGATGCTCTGGAGGAAGTCTAGGCAGGAACAGAGAGGACACGTCTGCATTTGCTCCTCACTTTTATTTATTCTCTCTCTGTGTGTGTGTTACTTAGTCTCAGTACATTTATATATTTATTGCATGTGTATTTATATATATATGATAGATAAATAGATGATAGATGATAGATAGATAGATAGATAGATAGATAGATAGATAGATAGATAGATAAAGAAGATATAGATACAGATCCTCTATGTATCTCATGTGACAAGTCTAATAACCAGACCTCACACATGTTAGCCAAGTGCTCTAATGCTGAGCTACATCCCAGGCTGGTATGCACTATCATACCAGGAGCACTATCAACCATACTTTGTAGTAAAAGAGATTGGCGCATGAATGCTTCCCTCCCTCAGAATGGGCCAGGCTATAACAGCAACTATTAAAACACAGTTTAGATGGCATACATGAATGACTTTGAGTACCATGAATCCAACCATCATTGCCCAGAGTGTTAAGTCTGGACTGGGTCATGAATCATCACACACCTGAGAGTATGGACACTCTACTCATCTATTTGAAAGCAATACAACTGTTAATAATCTATCTCCCTATCGATTTGCCAACTCAGTGAATTTTTGACTGGGCATTTTGGACCTCTTTGCTTTCTGCACCTGGAAAGTGTAGAGAGCTTGAGTCTCAGGTCTCTCTTGTGCCAGAAAAGCAATTGCCTTGGTGCTAACATAGAAACTTGCTTTTAACATGTGAAAAATTTCTGTTTCAGTTTGCATCCAGTTAAATAAAAACATCCTAAAACCTCAAACTTACTTCTCACTTATTAAAAAAAAGTCTTCTATGGGCAGCAATGCTCTGGACCTTATTTTTGTCTGTCTTCTTTCCCCATCAACATGTAATTTAATGTAGCAGGCACTGCTGAAGGCTGCAGCTTTCACCGACTCTAATAGCCTAAAGTTTGCTGATTTGAGCAATGGGGAAAGGCCTGTAGAGGAGCTGGCATCTCGCCATCAAATCTATGGTTTGGAAGCACCCTCAAAATTAATCCTCACTTCACTTTCATTTATTAGGCAGGGCCGCCAAACTGGTGTTCTTCTGCTGAGGCTAATCACTCGATGAAAGCCAGGGATAAAACCGCAACCTGGGAAAAAGTGAAAGAATAGACGAAAATATATGCTTTCCTGGATTGCAGTTTTTGAATTTTCTCAGCCAGCCTCCTCAACTTATAATTGGTTCATCACTCACAGCTGCTGAATGGTGGAGACTGATTGTGATGGCAGAGGACAGGGAATAAAGGGACCAAGGAGAACACTGTCTCTGTCATAGCCCCTTCTAAACATAAGATTTGAAGTTGACAAAAATAGGAGAGGGGGACACCACAGAATGTGGTCTCTATCAACTCTGAGTTTCTTTTCTTACACGTGCAAACAGAGCTACCCGCAAATCAGAATCATTAGACTAATGTTACTGTCCCTATTATCACAAGCCTTTAATGTTAACTAAATTAAAATCTGTTGCCTAGCATAATTACTATGAATTTTGGCACTATTTAGTCTATTTGCAGAATACCTTAAAAATCAAAGCCAAATGAGAATATGAGCAAAGAGGTCAAGACCATGATGAAACAGTCTACCTGGACTAAGGGGAGCTCACCAACTCCAGCCAGAGTGGGAAGGAACAAGCATAGGACCAAACTAGTCCCTCTGAATGTGCTTGACAGTTGCATGGCTAGGGCAGACTGCGGGGCCACTGGTAGTGGCACCAGGATTTATTCCTACTGTAAGCGCTGTCTTTTTGGGAACCTATTCTCTTTGGATGGATACCTTGCTCAGCCTAAATATAGTAGGAAGGGCCTTGGACCTTCCCCAAAGCAATGTCCCTTACCCTCTCTGAGGATTGATGGGGGTGGGGTGGGAGGGTATGTGGAGGGAATGGGAGAAGGAGAGGGAGTCGGAACTTGGATTAGTATGTATAATGAAAATATATAGTTTGTTTTCTTTTTTTAAAATAAATAAATAAAGGCAACAACTAAAAAGAAAAAAAGAAAAAACCAATCACACTATGTTAACACTTTGAAACTGACAAAGTTACAAATAAATAAAACTAACCCCCCCAGAAAAGAAAGAATTAAAACCAAGAAAATAAGAAAAATGAGAGAGTGAACTAGAAAATATCTTAAATAATAGAACAGTAGTATATTATCTTCAATTGGGATGTACCTAATGATATAGATGTGTATAACATGCATACCACTATTGTACCAATGAGCATATCATGCCAGACCAGTTGTTACTGTAACTTACAGGAGTCCTGACTAGGTAATACTGGTGATTACTTCTCCACACATATCTTTCAGCAGTTTGAAAACTAGGTGGTAGGGATGAAGCTTCTAAGTGATACTAGTTTGATTTCTCCATGTTTCTAGAGTTCTTCTTACACTTAATGTAACCCTTTTGCCCTCCTTGGGTGCTACTAGGGTGGCGTGTGAAATGTAGTTATACTTGATTTCCTGTGGGTCAGTGAGATTTTTGTGCCTCATTAACCTCTCTATATAAATACAAAGACTTGGTCTAGTCTCTTGTTACTGTTGTTTGATATGATCAGGGCCATTTTCAGTTAGTTTGTAAATGTCTCAGTTAGTTTTGTAAATGTCTCTAATTCTTAAGGTCTAGCCCATGGGACCAGACTCCATCAATGGTAAGGAGTTCAATCTATACACATGTCTTTCCTTTCCTTCAGAACAACTCTAAGACCATTTTTAATCAGTCAATATTAACAAGTCCCTGTCTTCAGAGAACAAACATATTGTTTTAAAAGCTGTTATTAGAATCTTCTCATTTGGATTAAAATGAAAGGAAACAAATTACTTATCACTCATCCTGCATCATACAACGTACCAGTAATTAGCAACACACAACACACCACACAGCTCAAAACCCTCAAAATGAGTGCTAATTCAAGGATGAAACTTAGTATAATAATCGTATTGCAGATTATTAAATTAAAACACAGGTTTTTTTTTGTTTTCTAAGTCAGTGAGGACTCAGAACATAGGAAAGTTATATTTTGAATTGCATTTACCTTTAGTTTCTCACTATAGGTGAAATAAATGCTTTGTAAATATTGAAAGAGATTGTAACATTGAGATGATATTGAGATGTGTAGTGTGAATCCTGATTGTTCTTAATAATAAAAACCCAGAGTCAGCTATCAGGGATGAAAGTTTAAGGATCAGCAAAGCAGAGCAGTCAGTCACTAGAGAATTCTTACCTCTACCAATGCTCAAACCACAGGAGTGATACTGTTTCTACAAATCCTCAGAATACCTGGTCAGACTGAATCTTCAGACTACATCCTCAGACTGCATATAGATATGATAGATAAGGGGGCAGATTATTGAATCTACTCTGAAAAGAAAAAAAAGGATATAGATATGATAAGATAAAAAGGTAGATTATTGAATCACTTTTAAAAAGCAACTACTGGTTTTAAATATTTTACATTGGATTGACTTTTATATATTGTAGACAAATTTTGTATATTGATACAAATTTGAGATTAATTTTGTTAGACATACAAACATTTCTACTCTTGTTCAAGATATTGTACCAATACAGTTCACTTAACAATGTAATATAAATTTCTAGTTCTTGAAAGTTATTATTACCAACTGTTTAGGATAATAATGAAATGCAGGTTAGTGATTAGTCACCTATTACAATTAAACTTATAGTCATATTAGATATGTTTTCAAAGCCAAAGATATATTTTAGATGGACAGATCTTCAAACATTTCAAAGATCTACAGAATACATTTAAGATGTTTTAATAACACACTGTTCATTTTATGACAATGAGACATGTCTGCTCCTGCCAGCACCAATCTACATTGGAGAAGATGATGGACATTGAAGAAACTTCACATGGAGTTTAATTTCTTTGAGGCAAAATTAAGCCATTTGTCAAGAAAGTGCTCTTGCCTTGACTGCTGATGGTATACTGTCCAAATCGGACAAGCAGGACACAAAAAAGAATGACTACCAAACCTAGCCAAGACAAAGGAGGAAAGTCCTTCAAAAATCCTGCTTCACAAGAAAGTCTGTCAAATATTCTAGGTCTGTAGGCAAATGCCCCAATGTTGCAAAGGAACCTTGGGTGATTGTCCAGATAGCCATCTTTTTCTCTTCATTTCTCTCATTTTTTGGAAGTTGCTTGCTCACACTTCCTGCTTAATCAATTACTATTATTTCTTTCTTGGGTCTCTGAGGGAGTTGAAGATTAGATAGTTATAGTTTTCATTGTTTACTAGACTCATAAAAAATCTCTCTAAAGAGGTATAAAGTGTATAAGGTTGAGAGATATCAAAAGATAGTTTTGCATGGTAATGCAAGTTATAATAAAAAGTGAATTAGGTACAAGACTTTGGACTCACTAGGATAGGATAGAAATGGAGCATTTTCTCTGAATTTGTCAAATGCAAATGGACTAGACACTGTTGATGTATTTATTGCCTGTATATATTGTACCTATCGCATATTTTTCTTATATTAGTCATAGCCTTTTTTATTATAGACAAAAAGGGGGAATGAAGTGGTATTTTGTTTGTAATCTAACAAATAAGGCTTGCCTGTAGATCAGAATGAAGATAAGCCACCATTAGTTATAGATTCTAGGCAGTGGTGGCACACACCTTTAATCCTAGCACTCATGAGACAGAGACAGACAGGCCTCTGTGAATTCAAGGCAACCCTGGGCTACACAAAATTGATCCAGTCTAAAAGATAAAAAACCAGGTAGTAGTAGCTCACACCTTTAATCCCAGTACTTGGGAATCACAAGCCTTTAACCCCAGCACTAGGGAGGTGGAGACAGAAACAATATAGCTGGGTGGAGAGACAAATAGAAGGTGGGAGGAGACAGGAACTCAGATGTAGTCTGAGGATTCAGTATGAGATATGGTCTGAAGATTCAGTCTGAGCATGCAGTCTGAGGATTTGTAGAGACAGAATCACTCCCTTTGGTCTGAACATTGGTAGAGGTAAGAACTCTCCAGTGGCTGACTGTTCTGCTTCTCAGCTTTTTGCCCGGATAGCTGACTCTGAGTTTTTATTATTAAGAACAATTAGAATCTGTGTTACAGAAATGTATTAGAAGAACATGAAATACAATGCACCTGTCACTGTCTCCTATGAGTGCATTTAATAAACCGTACATCCTTGCATACTTAACTTTGAGATGGACTCTAAAGAAAATGCAAATATTAGCCAAGAGTTATACCCATCACCCAAGGGTTCTGAGCACTTTTCCATCAATGTCTCCAAAGAGACCAGAATTAGTGTCTCTTTTTACAGGGGATGGGATCTTGTTCACATGCAATGAATTCAGCATTATAGATTCTCTATCTCTAAGCATTTTAGAAAGTGAGACTACATACACAACTGCTTTTATGTGTACATGGTACTTTAAAAAGAAAAAGAAATAAAGCCAGTTTTAGAATTTAGTGGAACTAATGTCAAAAAAACAGAACCAAATGTGTGTTTTCAATAAGCCCAATAGTTTGGTGACTCTTCATGGGCCAAGAAATGGAATTTGACAATGGGAGTCTATAGTGGTAACATGGCTAATTGATTTAAAGTTATTGTTTCAATTATGCATTGAAAGAAATTTTTGCTGTTGAAGCAAATTTGCTCTCCACACTATTTTCATGAAACAAAATAACGAGTCCAAGCTGGTGAAAGTCCAATTACGATTTTGAGGGGAAAAATGTGTTGAAATTCCTTTAGTAGTTTATAATTGTATTTTTCCCATTTATAAGAATTTGTCTCTATTAAGGGGATTTAAGAGGTATTAAACAGATGAGGCAGCCATAGTTTCAGAGAACAAAGAACACAAGCATCTGAATCTGTATCTTCAAGCACTTATTACTTTGTGTAGATAAACTAACTCATTCTCTATCATATGTCTATCTGCCATCTACCTATATCTATCTATATACCTATAATCTGTATCAATCATCTATCTACTTATCCATCACTTAACCTTCTATCAATCTATTTATATCTAGCTATCTAACTACCTACCTCTAACCCTCTCTCTGTGTGTCTTTCTCTACCTCATGTATGTGCATGTATGTGTGTGCTTTGTGTTGGTGTGTGTGTTTGTGTGTGTGAATGTGCTGTATGTTGTATATGTGTGTATGTATGTGTGTGCTGTGTGTTGGTGTGTGTGTGTGTGTGCGCTGTGTGTTGGTGTGTATATGTGTGTGTGTATGTGTGTAATCAATCAGGCAAAGTCATTGTGACAGTGTTAGAGTAGTTTTTTCTTGGATGGCTTTTTTAGAGACACATATTATTCATCAAAACACAATTTTGACTTAATAGTATCTAACTAAAACCAGTATCATTTAGTTCTGATAAACAAAAGAAATGTGAATTACTTGTTACATTTATTAATTTTGCATCTTAGATAAGGTAAAAATGGGCAGTCATTAGCTGAAGTGTGTTGAAGCCACTACTGCCATACACAAACCTGTTACGACAAAATGAATCTCCTCACAGTGCCATGGACACACTGAGCTTTCCAGCCTCGCATAGCACTGCCCACCGCGTTCTTCTGCCCTCTTCTATTACTTCAATTCTATTTCTGCCTGGAGGCCTGGTTCTAGTCCTATCCCTTCTGGCAAATTTTTCTCCTTTCCTTAAACCCAAAAGAACTTCTATATAAGAACATCTTTCCTGCCAATACCCTCAAAAGCAAGGCTCCTCTCTTACATACCGTACATACTTAAAAGCACCTTTTAAAAGATGATATGATACAAGGCAGTGGGTGGCACATGCCTTTAATCCCAGCACTTGGAAGGCAGAGGCAAGGGGTCTGTGTGAGTTCCAGATGAGCCTGGTCCATAGAGCAAGTTTCAGGACAGCCAAAGCTACACACAGAGAAACCCTGTCTCAAAAAAATTGACATGATGTTGCCTATACAGTTTTCTTCTCAAACTGTTTCGTTCACCCACTAAGAAAAGGAATGAGGGACTGAATAGAGGGATCAGGGGTGCACAGCACTTGGTGCTTTCGTAGATAACTGGACTCAATACCCAAATCTATATGTTAGCTCAGAACTATACACAATTCAAGTTCCACGGGAACTATACTCCCTTCTGGCCTCAATGCATGTATGTGGTACACATATATACATCCAGTAAGACACTCATACATTTAAAATGAAGTAAACACATCTAAAATATTTTTGGTTTATTTTAATTTTTATGGATTTTATTGAGCTATATATTTTTCATTCTTCTGCTCCCTCCTTCTCCCCTCACCTTCAAACCTCTCCCATGATCCCCATGATCCCAATTTACTCAGGAGATTTTATGTTTTACTACATCCCATGTAGATTAGATCCATGTATGTCTCTCTTAGGGTCCTCATTGTAGTCTAGGTTCTCTGGGATTGTGATTTGTAGGCTGGCTTTCTTTGCTTTTTGTTTAAAAACCACTTATGAGTAGGTACAAATGATAATTGTCTTTCTGTGTCTGGATTACCTCACTCAATATGATGTTTTCTAGCTCCATCCATTTGCCTGTAAATCAAGATGTCATTATTTTTTTCTGCTGTATAGTACGCCATTGTGTAAACGTACCACATTTTCCTTATCCATTCTTTGGTTGGGGGAATTTAGGTTGTTTCCAGGTTCTGGCTATGACAAACAATGCTGCTATGAACATAGTTGAGCACATGTCCTTGTGGCACAGTTGAGCATCCTTTCTATATATACCCAAAAGTGGTATTGCTGGGTCTTGAGGAAGGTTGTTTCCTAATTTTCTGAGAAATTGCCATACTGATATGCAAAGGGGCTGTACCAGCTTACACTCCCACCAACAATGCAGGAGTGTTCCCTTTACCACACATCCTTTCCAGCATAAGTTGTTATCAGTGTTTTTTATCTTGGCCATTCTTACAGGTAGAAGATAGAATCTCAGAGTTGTTTTGATTTGCATTTCTCTGATGGCTAAGGATGTTGGGCATTTCCTTAAGTGTCTTTCAGCCATTTTAGATTCCTCTGTTGAAAGTTCTCTATTTAGGTCTGTACTCCATTTTTTATTGGATTATTTGTTCTTTTAATGAGCAATTTCTGGAGTTCTTTGTATATTTTGGTGATCAGACCTATGCTGTAGTAGGGTTAGTGAAGATATTTTCCCATTCTGTAGGCTGTCATTTTTGTCTTGTTGACCACGTCCTTTGCTTTACAGAAGCTTCTCAGTTTCAGGAGGTCCCATTTATTAATTGTTTCTCTCAGTGTCTGTTCTACTGGAGTTATATTTCGGAAGTTATATTCCTGTGCCAATGCGTTCAAGTGTATTTTCCACTTTCTTTTCTATGAGGTTCAGTGTGGCTGGCTTTATGCTGAGGTCTTTGATCCATTTGAACTTGAGTTTTGTGCATGGTGATAGATATGAATCTATTTTCATTGTTCTACACATTGATATACAGCTATGTCAGCACCATTTGTTAAATATGCTTTCTTTTTTCCATTTTATAATTTTTGCTTCTTTGTCAAAAATCAGGTGTTTGAAGGTATACAGATTGATATCTGTCAATTAGGTTCCATTGTTCCTTCTATCTGTTTTTATGCCAATACCAGGCTATTTTTAGTAATATAGCTCTGTAGTAGAGTTTGAAGTCAAGGATTATGATGCCTACAGGAGTTCTTTAGTTTTGGCTATCATGGCTTTTTTTTTTTTGCTTTTTTTTTAATATGTTCTTTTATTTTTCATTCAAAAAAATTTACACTTTCTCCCCTTCTCCAAGTCCCCTCCCGCTCCCACACTACCCTCCTCCCTCCCCCTGCTTCAATAAGAGGGGGCAGGGTACCCTGCCCTGTGGGAAGCCCAAGGCCCTCCCCCCTCCATCCCAGCCTAGGAAGGTGTGCATCCATATAGACTAGATTCCCAAAAAGCTAATACATGCAGAAGAGATGGTCCCAGTGCCATTATCATGGCTTCTTAGTCAGCCCCAATTGACAGCCACATTCAGAGATTCCGGTTTGATCATATGCTCATTCAGTCCTGGTCCAGCTGGATTTGGTGAGCTCCAATTAGATCAGGCACACTGTCACGGTTGGTGGACCAGCCTCTCCCGGTCCCGATTTCCTTGCTCATCTTCTCCCACCTTCTGCTCTTCGACTGGACCTTGGGAGCTCAGTCCATTGCTCTGATGTGAATGTGGGTCTCTGTCTCTATCTCTGTCCATCGGACAAAATTTCTATGGTGATGATCAAGATATTCATCAGTGTGAATATGGGACAAGACTAGATCAGGCACCTTCTCCTCTGCTGCCCAAGTACCTAGCTGGGGACATCCCCGTGGACACCTGTGATCCCCTCTAGAGCTAAGACTCTTGCCAATCCTAAAATGACTCCCTTAATATACATATCTTATTCCCTTCTCCAATATCCACCCTTCCTCCATCTCCACCCACTCACTCCCCCAAGCTCTCCCCAGTCCATCCCTTTAACCTTCTCCCTCCCTCTCTCCCTTTCACCCCCAAGCCCTACCTACACCCCTATCCCCATTCCTGTGCCTCCACCTTTTGCCCGTCAATCTTGTTTGCTTCCAATTTCCAGGAGAATCTATATATGCTTTTCTTTGGTTTCACCTTACTATTTTGCTTCTCTAGGCTTGTGAGCTCCATGCTTAATGTTCTTTGTTTATGGCTAGGGTCCACTGATGAGTGAGTATATACCATAATCATCTTTTTGGGTTTGGGATATCTCACTAAGGATAGTGTTTTCTCTTTCCATCCATTTGCATGCAAATTTAAGGATGTCATCGTTTTTTACCGCTGAGTAGTATTCTAATGTGTATATATTCCACACTTTCTTGACCCATTCTTCCATTGAGGGGCACCTAGGTTGTTTCCAGGTTCTGGCTATTACAAATAATGCTGCTATGAACATAGTTGCACAAATGCTTTTGTAGTATGATTGGGCATCCTTTGGGTATACTCCCAAGAGTGGTATTGCTGGATCCTGAGGTAGGTTGATTCCCAATTTCCTGAGAAACCGCCACACTGATTTCCAAAGTAGTTGCACAAGTTTGCATTCCCGCCAGCAATGGATGAGGGTTCCCCTTAATCCACATTCTCTCCAGCATAGGCTATCATTGGTGTTTTTGATTTTAGCCATTCTGACAGGTGTAAGATGGTATCTCAAAGTTGTTTTGATTTGCATTTCCCTGATGGTTAAGGAAGTTGAACATGACCT
>PVIU01017874.1:0-40573 GCA_004026605.1 Ondatra zibethicus
TATTCTACTGATCACATCCTCTTTCTGCTCAAAACTACCAAATTTAGGAAAACAGCTATTCATTCAGCTTAAGCACGAAGCCAGAAACCAAAATCCTTTATCCCTAAGTGTTCTGGTTTCAGCTTTCCGTGCTGAACCAATGGGTATGAAGGCAGACTTGTAAGTGTGCTAGTGGTTTGTATATTACAGACTGGACAGCCGGCTCCGTGGCTAAGCACATGCACTGCTGATTCAGAGGACCCAAGTTCAGTTTCCAGCACCCGTGTCAGGTAGCTCACAATCGCCTGACAGTCTCGCTCCAAGAGATCTGGCACTCTCTTCTGTATTCTATGGGTACTCACATGTGCATACACCCTGACACACACACACACACACACACACACACAATTAAAAATAAAGTAAATCTTTTAAAACCATATATTAGTGATTTCAATACACAGTGTTAGTAGTTTTACAGTCATTACAAATAAAATAACTCATGCTGAACAGGCCCGCCCACCCCTGGGTGCCTCTATGGTGAGCTAACACGTGATGGAGAAATGGGAGAGAAAGAGAAGCAGAGAGGCTCGTGTGCTGTGGAGAGATGTGGAATGGGAGATGTTACAGCAGTGAGGAACAGGCTGTTGTGAGCAGCCTTCATGGCCTCCTGAGACCATGCCCAAGCTGATGCTGCCACTGAGGGCCATATCAGGGTCCGTGGACCAACTGCAGCCAGGATCTGTGTTGATGTCTGTGGCCCATGTTAGCACAGAATGCCATGAGATGTCTGTGGCCTGGGCAGTCACCTGAGGCCATGATGATGTTTAGATCTGAGCTGCAGTTAGGGGCCATTTCTGGGTTCATGGCCCTACCACACAGAGCCAGGGTCTGTGTTTATCTCTATGGCCTGTGGTTACCACCAAAGGCCATGTGGATGCCAGTGGTCTGGACCACCACCTAAAGCCATGTTCAAGTCTGAGAGCCATGCTGAGCTCTGCTCCTCACTGGCCTGGTGGCCTGGGAGCAAAAGAGTTGACTGACCCCGAGGCATAGGCCCAAAAGACCTGGCTCCACCCCTTGCCTAAGGTGGAGTTCCCAAAAGAGGCCTGGGCTGACCACCTCAGCTACCATGCAGGCTCACATGCAGGTTTTCGAGTTGCGTACCCCAACATCTACCCCATCTATGACCTGCTGAAGCGAGTGAAGAGACTGGTCCTGTGGAACCATAACCGCAGGGTCTCCATGACTCTGGGCAACAGCAGGATACCTAAGAGGAGTCCGATGAGAATCCAGTATGGATGGTGTAGCAGAAGCCAGGACCTTGAACCAGACCAACAACTCATTGCAAAGAACATTTGTAAGTAAAACTCTTTGGGCAAAAGATCCTACTCTGTGACACACTGCAGCTCCCAGGGCCACTGATGAATATGTGATGGAGAGGTGAACAAGACAGAGGAGTGAAGTTGGTGGGGTTTTTTTCTCTTTTTGGGGGGTTTGTGGGGGAGACTGCAAGAGTGGAGGGTAGATGTGGATGGACTGGGAAATGAGTGGAATTGGGGTGTGTGCAGTGAAATTTCTAAAGAATCCAAAAACAATGTTAAATTTAAAATCAGAATTCATGCTGGCCTCATGTTTTTGAAAATATCTCTAAAAGAAATTTCTATGATTTAGGTGATCTTGGACTAGATAACCTTAGGTGTTAACTTTCTTTCCCAGTATTTAAAAAGAACCGTTCAGCTACCATAGTACACACTAACCCATAAATTTTAATTAGTATTACCTACCCTTAGTGCAGCTACCCAATTTTAAATATTTTCTTCTTTGACTAATACTATAATGAGTTAAAACTGGAAGATAACTTCAGGGGCTGAGCTAAAATGTGACACTGAGTGGGACTGGCCCCTCGGGTGACCAACAACTCAAACATGATTTATAGACACGTACGCAACAGAAGACAGACACAGTCAAGACACAGACATGTTTAAACTCGGTCTTCTCTATAACAACACTAAGCACAAAGACAAAATGGTGATAATGTTCTTTTCCAGCTGAGACAGCAGGAGATGATTTGAATAAAATGACTCTGGTGGCTCTGTTTTGAATTCTAGACTTTTACTACACATATTCAGACCTTCTACAACAGCCAAGCAAATTTCAGGAACAGTAGCCTGTCTCTGTGGCAGAGAGTGGGCCATCCTGGGTACCAACCGAAAGCCATTCTCATTGGTATTCCCATTACTCCACCCTGGTAGGAGCCTAGGGACCTAAAAAGCATACATAGACAAATATTTTATATTGTCAGTTAACCAAAATTATATGATATCAGAAAGGAATCATTTCTATGGAAAGTGACAAAATTATATCTTCAAAATTTTGCTGATTTGATCAAACAATATTAGTTATTCAATATTAGTAATTTCAAACACAAAAGCATAAGAGAAAGCCATGAATTTTCTAGAATATACTCATAACATGATTTTGTTCTTCATGGTTTTTTGTTTTGTTTTGTTTTTTCGAGACAGGGTTTCTTTGTAGCTTTGGAGCCTGTCCTGGAACTAGCTCTTATAAACCAGGCTGGCCTCAAACTTACAGAGATCCCTCTACCTCCTGAGTGCTGGAATTAAAGTCATGCACCACCACTGCCTGGCTGTTCTTCATATTCTTAGAGGACACCCTATCATTAACTTGCCATTTGTAATTTTTTCACTCATCTACCGAGTTAATATTTACTAAATATCCATTAATGTGGATATCAGTGTTACTGTAAACAAAGTTTGCATTTGTAGCATATAGTAGGTATTTGAAGGTATTAGTTCATCCTGGAGCTCATAAAAATTAGGCCTTCCTTATGACGAAAGCAAAAACAGTCACAGTAGCTTTGTGATAACGAAACTCTGAAATCCAGAGAGAAGAATGTGGAAGGAGAAGGCGGGTTTGCTTCAGTTTGCCAGTATTTGTTCCCAGAGCGGCTGAAAACATGTTCAGTTTATGTTTATGTTGCAAATATTAGGGAAAAAATCTCACAAATATTTGGCCTCAAATCTGGAAGGCAGGCCCTTCCAGTACCTGTGAAAGAGCTGTGTCCCCTCCAAGGTTATAGTCACCATGGAGCTCCTACTTGGACTTAATTTTTCCCAAATCCATTCCTTTTTCTCACAGATATTGATCTCACTGGTATTAGCTGTCGACAGGCTGTAATTAGGATATGGAGGAAAACACATAGACCACCCCATTCACTCCATGACTGTGAAAAATAGATTTGATGGAATATATAGGCAATGGCAGCAGTGGATAAAGACATAAAATATGAACACTTGTATGTGTGAGGCTGCATACTCCCGAGCTGGTTTGTTGCAGTTATGTGTGTCAATTTTCTGTCTGTCTGTGAAGACAGAGCTGTGTTATTTCAGCCTTCTGCCTTTTTCATGGACTCTGCTATATGGTTTGTCCGCTGCTAAAAGAGGTGAGACTCCTACATCCCATCACAAGCAGAGCATTGGTGAGAAGGCCTACAGTGGATCCTGCACACTGCAGTCCCACGCTATTTCCCCAGCACCTGCCTAGGACCCACAGTTTCTCTTCTTCCTGTTGTCTTTTGTAATAAAAATAGCTTTTAAGTTGTTAAAAAATTAAAATCAAATTAAAAAATAAAACTTGTCTCTGTAATTCAAGAACAAGATGTGTGTTTCAACAGGGAATAAGGGTTGCAGGCATCATTCTGAGGGTGGAGATTATTTTAGTCATGGGGCTTTCCCAGTTCCCCCAAAGACACACCACACAGACATTACATATGCATCTAACTTCTAAAACTAGCCCTAAAATGACCCTAGGTCATAAGTTAGACTGAAATCACACTTTTATGAAAAAAATAGGGAAATTTTTACCAAAGTATAATTTTTAAAAAAAAAACTGTCAGTACCAGACAATATTACACACTGAGGAATTCATGGACATTTATTACATGTATTTAAATCCATAGCAGAGAAAGTTCTGTTCTTCAGACTATTTAAAAAAAAACTTACTGAATCCTGAGAGGTTTTACTTTCCTAGGCTATTAAACGATAATCTGGAACAATTACGGAAAATCATACTTAACAACATATTTTCACTGTGTCCAAAATTATTCCTCGTGCTTTCCATGTGTTAAGTCATTAAATCATCATCTCTGAAGTCATCACTGCTATCATCCCCTCTTGCAGAAGAGGCCTCTGAACTCAATAGTCCCACAAGAAGTCAGAGGCAGTGCCCGAACTCTGAGATCTAACTCCAGAGGCTGCCATCTGAATGAGAGGCCATGCCCCGCTGGCACTCCCAACATAGAGAACCATGTCTCTCATATTCATCCATGCTACCCATCTAATGTGACCATGTGAGTGCTTGAAGCATCTTAAAGGAGCCGTGTCATGTGCAATGCCCACACAGTGAAAAAAATAAAGCCAAAAATGGTATTTGCGGTGTTTAAGTTTTAATAGTATGAAACATTGGAAATGTTTGTTTACACCTCTTTCTTTTAGACTATTTTAAAGTTCTATTGTAATTGGAACCTGGAACACTAAGACAGCTAATAATCATTAGTGTTGACAATTCTTTCTCCCTCTCATGAACGCTAACAAAAAAGTTCATCCTATTGTAAGCAATTTTTTTGTTTTGCTTTGAGACAGGATTTCTCTGTAACTTTAGGGCCTGTCCTGGAACTCTCTGTGGACCAGCCTGTCCTCAAACTCACAGAGATCCACCTGTCTCTGCCTCCTTAGTCCTGGGGTTAAAGGCGTGTGCCACCACCGCCTGGTGAGAGGTTTAAGTATCTCACATTCTATGTTATGATCTTCATTTTCACTCATGACAGTCTTTTGTGCTGTATTCCAAATCTGGTCTACAACCACCACTCAAAGATTTAGAAATATTTGTGTGACAAGGAGTTTCTACCTACCAGTCACATAAGATCTCCACACATGGAATGGACATTATTAGCTCACAACTGAGCTGTCTGTCAGGACCTCAGTAGGAATCCTTAGCCTGTAATCTGTTATGGAGTCAGCATCTCATTTATGAGCTACTTTCAATTTATAATCAGACACATTTCTCTTTGAGGGATTTTGATCATTTTTTTTCACAATGAGGCACTGATACATGTCTTAACTATTAAAATATCTTCTGTGTGCCCAGCAGACCAAATAAGTCTCAGGTAATGAAGTCTGTTCTGAAGCAAAGGTTAATAATGGAATACTTTAAATGATTTCATGATGTGGGATTCCCCTCTGTATGCTGTGAATACCATTGGTTAATAAAGAAGCTGTTTTTGGCCTGTGATAGGGTAGAGCAGAGCTAGATGGGGAAATCTAAACTGAATGCTGGGAGAAAGAAGGCAGAGAGAGAAGCCATGTAGCCCCACCAGAGACAGATGCTGGAACTTTACCCGGGAAGCCACAGCCTCGTGGCGATACACAGATTAATGGAGATGGGTTGGTTTAGGATATGAGTTAGCTAGAAATATGCTTAAGCTATTGGTCAAACAGTATTGCAAATAATATGGTTTCTGTGTGATTATTTTGGGGCTGAGCAACTGGGAACAAAAAAGCAGCCTCCTTACAACTTCATTAAATTTCTCTCCCTTAATTTCAGATATTCTGAACTATCCAGACCAGAGAACTAGGATCTAAGGATTTGTTCAGCTGGTCTGCAACTTTGAGAAAGCCCCGCAGTTCCCATCTGCTAAAGTAGGCATTCCATTTTCTACTGCGTCTGACGGGTTCCCCAGAGATACATCACATGAGGAACCTCGAAACTGTTAGTCTCATTTGGAGAAACAGTCAATGCCAATGGCATCATCGTTAAAGTTCCTCAGTCAAATCCTGTTAGAAAAGTCAAGGGTTCTCGAAGTATTATCCTTGATCTTTTTGCTTTATGTCTTCCCTTATCGAGAAAAAAATTACATTTTGTGTATTTGAGAATTTACAGTCGAACTTCAGGTGTGTGTGTTGCTTTAAAGACACATCTTTCAGTGAGATGCTACATGGCTAAGCTGAACTCATTGCTCTCAAGGTCGGTGGTGTGTCGCCAGTGAGGGCTACAGTGATCTCTAACTGCCTACAATGTGAATTTGCTCTTTACTTCAACTGTTACACTGGGCATCTGTCTGTTTGTGTGCTATTCTTACATTTTGTTTCATGGTCCCAAATGTTTTAACCGATCCAAAAACAGATGAATAAATTGAAAAGATTTTAAAGGGCAGGGGGAGATGACACTGTGTGCAGAAAACGGTCATTGTTGGTGCCTTCAATTTTGAGACGTTCTTAAGAATACAATTAAGTGTGACTCCAAGGGGAACGTTTGCGAATCAGTGTTTCTGAACTGTGTTTTCAGAGTGAACTCACATCAGCAGGCACTGTATTGCTGAAGGAGAGAAGCACCATTGTTCCTTGGATAACAACTAAGCTGGGGGAGCATTCCTTGGAAAGA
This sequence comes from Ondatra zibethicus, assembly GCA_004026605.1. Lineage (NCBI taxonomy): Eukaryota > Metazoa > Chordata > Mammalia > Rodentia > Cricetidae > Ondatra > Ondatra zibethicus. Next base: position 6,439 of record PVIU01017874.1, read on the forward strand.
GAAATGATGCCGGGAGCATAGCATAGAAACTTAGCAATCTGGTTCTAACATTGACTTCTTGTGTTCATCTCTGACAGCCACTGGATCACCAAACCTGTCTTTACACTCCTCATTTCCCTACATTTACATTATGACACCGAGTGACATTGAAGTACCCACCTCCCTTCTCTTTAGAATGCAAGCACACCTACACAGTGGCCTGCTTTGACGTTTTCATCATAACATTTTCTGAGACATAGCTTTCCTTCCTCTTTTTGGTACCTCTAGACCATAACGGTATGTTGTCATGGAAAGAGGATCCCTGAGAGATAACAATCCTGGGGAAAAGGATACAAGGAGTTCTTCTGCTGCCCCAGGTGCTGGAGAGGATCATTTGAGCTAGGAGGGTAGCCTGACCCAAACACAATAAGCTGTTGAAAGGAAAAGGAGAACTTAATTCAGATAATAGGCAATATGCCTTAATGTATAATAAAAGTAGAATAGGCTTTAAAGTTGGAGGCATTAGAATAAAACCCCTGAATCTGCCATCCTCTAGCCAAATGTCTTAATCTGTCTTCTACAGAAATTCTCATATACACAATGAGGCAATTAATGACCATGTCACAGGGCTATGGTGAAATGGAATGTGAAAATATCAGTAAAAACTAAACATAAAACCAACAGACCACCTACCACAGTAATAGGTGTAATAAACAGGATCAGAAATAGCTCAGTTCCCTGCGGTGACAGGTCACTATCAATGTACATACATGGAAAGTCTTGACACAGCCTAAAGACCTGCCCTTCAATGTCTGCTTTGCTGAGAGTCGGCAAACTCATGCTGCACTCAAACAAAAGAGGGGAAGAAAGGGGGAAGAAAAGCACGAGATGTTGTGTGTGAGAGAAACTGGGCACACTCGAAAGGGCACAGCTGTACAAGGCACATGACAAGAACACACAGCGGATGATCAGACCACTCTGGCTTTCAGCCTCGAGTGTGGGGGGACAAACTCAGCAGCAGAGTAGCCTTCAGACTTTCTTTTTAGTTAAGGAGTCTCTGGTCTTGTGTCAAAATGTGTGGTGATTAGGGATGAACTGATTATCAGTGTGTGTGGTGTGGGCACTAAACAATAGGCATTCAACAAGCTATAGTTATTGCCAGTACCATTTATTTACAGGGTTATTCTTAAGTCAGCTTCGAAGAGGTTCAGAGTATCAATGACCCTTGTCACTCCTGTTGGTTATTTGTAAGTATGAATATTGCTGCTTCTCCAGGAAGTTGCCAGAGATGACGGCCAGACATGGAGAACAACATCCTCTTCTCTCATGCGCTATGGGCACCATCATGAGGCAGCATTTCTTGTAACGATTTAGAAATCTGTTCTGCTTATGAAGACACAAGTATTATGAATTCTATGTGTCAACTGTCCTGCCAGGATTCTGTCCTAGAAAGTGCAAAAAGTAATGACTTCTCCTTTTGACATCATGCCTCTAACCATGAAGGTTAACAAGAAGCTGGAAATGTTTAGTTCCCTTGCTACAAGTCCCTCCCTCTCTCAAGTTTGTGTGTGTGCTTTGTTACTGCCTGGGAGAATAATATTTCTTTTAAGACAGAATCTTACTCTCAAACTCTATGCAACCCAGTATAACCTTGAATTCTTAAGTCAGGTTCCAAAGGCCTCCATCACCCTTCCTGTTTCCTTTTTTAATTATTATTATTGTTAAGTGCAGTTCTAAATATTGAAGAACAAAACCTGGGTCAAATCCAGGACTTTGTGCTTGTTTGGCCAACACGCTGTTATCAGAGTTCCAGCTCCAGATTTCTGCTTCATTTTTTTTAAATTCAACATTTTCTTTAGTCCCATGTATCTTATTTTACTTTATCCCCAAACTCTGTAATATAAGCATCATTATTCCCTCTTACTCTTGTCATGAGTTTTAAACAATCTTGGAAATGGAGAGGGTGTGTAATAGCCACCCACAGATCTTTCTCCCTGCAAAAGGCAACTTGAGCCACCATTAGCCAGAGATTTTGGCAGCTGTTGGACAAGTACACCGATCAGAGAGGGAGTAGGAATGGGTACGGATAAGGTTTACTCCAGCCCCATTTTGCAGAACAAGCAAGGTTAGAACATTCAAGTAGTTTTTATAAGATATACATAGTTAAGAAAGAGAATCCAGATCTTGAGCCAAAAATCCTAATTCCTGGGCCAGCACTCTCCCACACCACCGGCTTACCAAAGGATTCTAGAGGGGTAAATGTGCCTTTGGATGTGTTCATCTTGTACATCAGAAGAATGGCTTCATTGAGTCTATAAGTCACTGTAAAATGAGTAGCTCCTTTCACTGGCCCTTTCTAATACCAGCTGGTGTTCCATTGTCTGTTTTCTGGAAATGGGAACACACCCATGGGCCAACTACCTGTGTACTCTGCAATTGAATGCACTCTTATTTCTCTTGGTCTTCATTTCCACTCCAAACCTAAGTCTGACTTAATAAACTGGTTTCCTTGGGATGGTCAGGTTTAGGGTGCTGCCAAGAAACATCTAATATTAAATGGGTCTGTCCTTATAGGTCCCGCATCCAATAACTGCAGTGGAGATGACATCATCAGCCAGCACTTGAACTGTGGCCAGCATAAGGCATCACCGTGTTAGAATAAATGATTCCATTTTCTTTTACAGTCTCAGATTTGACATCTCAGGTTAGCAACGACCTGTAATAGCTAGGAATTCCACCCCTTTCCTTTGCTCCTCTCTTGTTCCCTTAGTTCTGTAACAATTCTTTTAGTGTCTCTTGTGTGGCCTTTTCCCATTGAAACTCATCCACTCTCAGCTACATGAACTTCCCGACTAGGAAGGAATGAAGAGGGAACAGGAAGAAATGTCAGAAAGAGATGCTCAGTGTCAACCGTAAGTAGCAGTCCCTTTAAAGAGTTGAGCAGTCACGATGCCCAGACATGAAAAGGGTGGAAAATCATGACTGAGACCCTAGACAGACAAAGCAGGGGAAAGACAGTGGATGGGGGCGGGAGTGACGTGTGGCCATTAGAAGCAGGCCTGTGCCAGGTATTTGGCGTAATTGTTATCTTCCATTAGTCCCCTCACATCACACGTTAGTAACTTCCCCCAAATTAAAGTCAATTCAGAATGAAAACTGCATCCGCTTTTCTTCCATCCATTTAAGATGAGCTGTAGGGCCAATGAGATTATTCAGCAGGTAAAGGCTCTTGCTTCCAAGCCTGAAGACCTATACCATCCCTAGGGATAATATTGGGAGAGAAATGGCTTCTGCAAGTTGTCCTCTGACCTCCGTGGGCACACCATGGCATGCATGACACCCCCACCACACATACACAAAAGAAATAAATAAGTAAATGTAAATATAAATTAAAAGTAGCTCAATCTGGCATTTTAACCATCTTATCATCTTTGCCGAGCTTGGTAATGGATAAAGAAAGAATTCTTATTTGCTCTTATCTCCATTAGATGAGCTCCTACCTCTCTAGACACAGTCTCCTCTCCTATGTTGGCACACCTGTCTTTTTCTTCCTCCCCAGAACTGCTTGACCATGCCATTTGCATTCCCAACTCCTTGCTTAAAAGTTACAGCACAGCACTGAGAAACACACACTTAAGTCAAGTCTAGGCCAACGGCTCATTTTCAAACCTTGCCTTTAGTACAGACCTGGGCAACATCTCCCCCTTCCCACATCTTTATTAATCTATAGAGTGGCTTGTCATACCTCCCTAATAATATACTAAAAAAATAAGCTATACAAAGAATTAAGTTGATATAAGTTAAGGTGAACAATATGTAATAAATAATCAAAAATTTTCTTTGTTACCATAAGCAGATAAAAGTAAATTAAGAGATGAAAATTTTTATAATTCACTAAAATATGTGTGTACATATACATACATAAACATATATATGCATGCATGAATTTGTGTATGTGGGGAAGAGTGCAGTGGGTGAGGACTCATGTGTGTGTGTGTGTGTGTGTGTGTGTGTGTGTGTGTCCTTACATGCTACCCTCAGACCAAAACAAAACAAGAAAGTTATTTACAAAATTTTCAAAAGCTTTAAACTTTCCATAGCACTCAGTAGCAGTTTGCTTCATCATCCTGGCCAGGATGACACCAATGAGTCAGGGCACTGATCACGACTAGAATTTAAAGATTCTTGGTAGTCTGGCAGGCTTGTTCCTCAAATCTAGTCAGAGACCTCATTTCCCTTCTTGCAGTGACGCCAACACGGTTCCATGTCCTGGCAAGAAGACAAAATGTTCTTCGCTTTGCTACTGGAGTCAGAGTTATTCACCTAGCACGAAAATGCATTTGTGGAAATAACTGAGTCAGATCTAATGACAGGGCCTGATCCAGTGAAATCTTGCCTCATTTCTGCTGTTTTCATCAGATATCTGGTGAATACATTCCACGGTGACTGCCTGGACTCATAGCAGAGATCCCGGTGGGCCATCCAGCTGCAGCGGCCACCTTCCCAGGGCTGGAAATCCACCTCTGTAATCTTTTCAGTTTCCGTTTCTTCTTCTCTAAATGGGGAACTGATAGCCCTCCAGACTCAGCCAGGAACTGGAGAGACTGAGGTCATTGTAAAGTCTGGCCCAATATTAATATCAGTCATTAACATTATGAGCATTGAAGAGGTTAGTCTCCTTCTTGAACAAAAAGTCCTGAAGGGCATGGTGGCATATGCTTGCAATCCCGACACTCAAAAGGCAGAAGCAGGAGGATTGCCTTGAATTCGAGGTTTAGGCTGGGTTGCAGAGCAAAACAACCAAAAGAAAGGTTAAGAGTCAGGACCAGGGAGGTAACTCAGAGGTAGTGTATGGAACCTCTGGGTTCAACCCTCAGTATTACAACCAATCAATCAATAAGAAAATAATAATTTACTTGTTTACTACTTTCTTGCTAAATAGTACTCTTATTAAATGTACTGTTTCAAACCAAATCCTTACATCTCGACTATAGCTTTCTATTATAATTTTCTCTTTTTGAACTGCTCAAATGATCCTTGAAAGTACATTTTAGTTTCCTATTTTCAAAAATATTTGAAGCCAAAAGAACCTATTTCTAGGAGAGGAGGGGGTAGAGAAGTATAATATCATTTTCTGTGTATTTTTTCTAGTTCTAAAATATTTCTTGGTGGCACAATCTCTGGTAGCTTATGATCTCTGGGCAGCCACCTGGTCCAGCTGACAAGAAACAAATAGGAGGTCAAAAAGTTCTGAATTGGATTCCCCATCCCTCTGGTTGTTGTCTACGAGGCTCCATACTACCTCTGGAGTCCCACCTGTTTTCTATAAAGCATGTGTAAGAATCTCTCCTTTCAAAATTGGTAATAACTTTACATAAGTAAAGGTTGACAAAAGGCCAACATGTCGTCTTCCCCAGGGCAACTCTTCTACAGATATCTGAACAGTCATCCCCTTTGCCATCTTTGCTCTACTGTAATCTCAAAATTCAACAACTGAGATGCCACGTAGCTCTATAAACACTCAATCAGCCTTATCATTTCTACATTGCTTGCACTAATTTCATTGGAAACTAGAGTCCTGAGAGTTTGTCATTCGCAAAGTTGCTAAGGAACGCAGCAGACACAGAAACATGCCATGCCTGGTTTATACATTTCCTGGAGAAGTTTTACTAAAATTGAGCATGAACGTCACTAGGTTTGTATAATTGTTTTTGAATGTTGAAAAGTGGAAGAGGAATAGGGAGTATTCCTCAGCCTGCAGTGCACCGTGAAACAATCAGATAGTTCATAGGAGCCAGACACACAGGATTATATCCTCAAAGGAATGACTACCCAGTGGACTGGATGAAAAGCACAGTAAAGTTATTTTATGCTATGAAGGAGCCCGGCTGACTCCCTTGTAAATGCCCACATGGAACACAACAGATGAAGTAACTAGCATGCCTTATACACAGCCCATCTAGGACCAGATTTCTAAATTTAATTTTTATGACCAAATAGGAAATGAAATGAAAATTTCAATAGATGATTAAATTGCTAATTTTCAGAAGGGAGTCTCTTGTGCTCTCCTGCCCTGGTCCTCTTTGCCGTGGGCACCTTGCTTGTCTTGGGTGCTGTGAGACACAACATGAGACCTCCGAAGACTGTCAAGGCTTACCCACACCACTGCTAAAATGTAGCCTTATTTTTTAGGAGGAGGGATGCTGTGTTTTGTTTGCAGGTGAGCCCCAGTTGTTGAGAGGAAAAGCTGTCACACTGGAGGTGTTCAAAAGAGACTGTTTTAGTGGAGACAGTCTACTGAACATGAATAAGACACTGACCGTGATGTTGCACAAGTTCCAGACAGCCAGGGATTGGCCCTCGGTCTAAACTGCTAACAATAGAGGACCAGGAATTGCCTGTCTCCCCTTGTCCCTTACCCGCACTATAAACTATCTACTACAGGGCTAGGTCCTGGAAAGAATATCCACCATGCATCTACGGAGCATGCGAATCACTTCTCTTTGAATTTTACCACTACTATAGGTAAAATTGTTACCGAAAGGAATTTACACATTTTGTACGTTGTGGCATAAGTAATATTTTCCTCCTTAAAAAACCCAGAATGCTGCCAGTAACCTGACCTAAAATCTAGATAGCATAAGGATTTCAACAAAAAGATTGAACAAACACAAAAAACATCAAAGTAGAGGGCTTGCTGGCTACTTTATGAGAGGCAAGGAGAGGTCCCTACAAAGAGACCACCTTCAGGAACTCTCAGCGTCGCTCTCTCCCGTGGTTCCCCAACTCCTTCTTTGTTTTATATGTAATGACTTTTATTTTAAAAAATTTATATAAAACTCTAATTTTATATAACTCTTTAAAAGTATAAGGTAAAAGAATCGTAAACTTTTTGGTACTCAATTTAAATAAATTTCTGCTCTGGCTTTACAGAACTGTTTCGCCACTGATTGCCTTCCTGTCATGTGTTATATGCAGCCCAGCCCCGTACCTGCCATGACAGCTCTGAGCACGCTGAAAAAAATGGAATATCTGGTGCCAAGTGAACACTGAGCTCGAGGATTTAGGTTATGAATACCACAGATGACAAAGGAAATTGCGCTCACCACATTTTTAAACAGCAAGTGGCGAGTCATCCCTGGTGAAAATTATCTCATTGTTTCACGAGACAACTTAGAGTCACCGCCATAACACAGCTCATACCTTTCTTGCAATCTATTCTGCAACTAAACTTGACGTCTAGGAGAGTAAGGGTTTTTGTGGGGACCCCAAGTACCTAGTTCTGTGCCTAACATATCTAGTAAGCTACAGGAGAATCAGCAACTACTTTTAGAATTGAATACATGTTAATAACGTTAACACAATGAAAAATCTGGAATGGTTAACAGTGATCCAAAGTGGAAATCAAGGCCTTTACCAGCCTCAATGATGCATTATAAATGAATAAACTTGAAGCTTCCCGTTTGTTCATTAGAAGATTAAGAGAGAGTGAGTTGATTGATTTTAGGTGCTGTCTGCTAGGAAAGAACTGTTTCTGTCTCTCTCTTCACTCAGGGTCATGAGGTGGGAGCAATAAAGGCAGATTCAGAGCCAGTTACTAAGAATTGCCATTTGGATAGTGAATGCTATACCCATCCAATTCTAGATCTTTCTCACTGCATTTCCTGCACCATGGCTTATATCAAAAGTATCACCTTCATCAACAAGCCCAGTGAAAACTGTCTTCGGACAATAACTCTCTGCCAAGAAACAACCTGGGTGGGGAAATAATGGTATGACTGAACGTTTACTGGGCAAGTGGGGCTGCCTAGGAAAGACTGGTACAAGGGATGGGAGCAGCGTGTGATCCTACAGCACAGCAATAGAACTCAAAACATCTGTTGATCTAAGGGCTCCTGTAGGGTCATAGGATTCTAGCTATCCTCTTTCTTGCAAAATACTTTTGCTAGATGTTTTATTTTAGTGAAATTTACTTCTGAATTATTAATGGCCACTGCCTTCTTACTTTAAGAAATAAGTGTTTTCTATGGTTGGAAGGCAAGTTTTTTTTTTCTAATGGAATCTTGACTAAAGAGAATTAGACCAGCCCCCAAGTAACAGGCACATTGATCCCAGTATTAAGGGTTCCTTCAGGGAAAGCTGGCCACTGGAGATGGAGAATACTGGTGACAATGGAGCATCAGTGAAAGACACTACCTGGCATCCTCACCCTGCCCCCGGGCTTCACTTTCAACCTCACATCACAGACCCTGGCCTTTCTGTGAAATGAATTCCCATTGGCATATGAAGTTTACATGAAGTTTAGAAGCTAGGCTACAAAACAAGTTAACACCATCCATACGTTTGTCACAGTGAAAACCGGGAAATGCTCGGCACTGAGAAGCAGCCTTTAGGAATCGTTTTCCATGTTGTACTTGCATTAACTGGTCATGGACCTGACCTTCCAGAGAAAGAAAACAGCATGGCCTGTGTCTGTTGGCATCCTGTTGACCTCTACAGGCGGGGTCAGGCCACTTCTCCTCTTGCTCCATCTCTGCTCCTCCTAGCTGCCTAGCAACAGCAGGGCTGACCTGCTGATTATGTTCAGTGTCGTATGTGCCATGAGCGAACAGCCTGAGTTGAGCAATCAAACCTCACTTGGCAAATATTTCAGTTTGTTGAGTCATGAGCCTGACAAGTAGCTACAACCCATGAGGCAGCATTTCCTGACAGAGCACCTGAGAGGGAAGTGCGGCTAAGGCTTTGTTGGGCATGGTGCACTGCGCACGTCCACTGTCCACCTGAGGTCACAACCTCATTCAACAGCAACTTACTCTCTACTCCAGTCAACACCAGTTCAGCAATCATTGCAAAGCTCAGACCTTCAGGACGAAATCCCAAGAAACACAATGAATAGTAACCCCTGTCTTCTCCTGCTCTGTGAAAGTGACCCACCAGGAAGTGGCAATAGCTCTGAGCTGTTAATTCATGAGCAATTTGATGCCTTTTACATGGCAAGTGCAAGTTGAAAAAAAAAAAAAGGATTTCCTGCTGTTGAAATACCAATACCTTGGGAATTTTTCAGTGAAGAAACACAAGTTTCTTCTTTGCATTAGTAAGTCAAAAAATATTTCATAAAACTAACCAACTGAAATGTCTTTAGACCCAGAGTGGTTTCTGAACCATCACGCTATGACTCTGCCTCATGAGTAAGCTTTTTATCCATCAAGAACCAAGACAAACATGTTAATGGGTCTTCATTTTTCCTGGTCATATCTCACTTTCCATATTATTGCCATATCTTGGTGGCCTTCTTCACCATTCAATGAGCTCTCTGATAGAAGAAACTGATACAACTGACCCTCAGACACCCAAAGTGAGTGCTGGGAGCCAAAGTTGGATCTTCTGCAAGAACAGAATGTGCTGGTAACTATTTCTCAGCCTCTAACTTTATTTTAATTACCATTTTGGTTAGGATGCAAAGAAATGGGTTTTACTGTGACATTTTCACATACATTTCTATATTTTTTTCTTACTTATCCCCTATACTGATCTCATCCTCACACCTTTTGGGTCCCTTTTCTCCCACGAATAGTTATTCCTGCTTTTGGCAGGCACATAAATTATTAACTACTGCTCATCACCAGCTCTCTTCTAGCCAAATCACACAGGGATAAAGGAAAGGGGGAGCCATGCTGCTGGCCACTGGCTGCCTGCAAAGCAATCAAACAATATTATTGGGTTAAAACATTACATTCTCATTTCCCCCTAAACCTCCCTCAAGTTTTATGAAGCCAATCCTAAGAAGAAAAAGAAAGACCTTTGAAAGTGAATATTAAATTGATGACTTTTGGTTCAGAATGTTCATGCTGAGCTGCCTGACTGTAGGAAGGAGAGGATTGTTGTGCAGCCAATCTGAGATGAGCCAGGAAGCTCCTCTGAAGCGAATAATTCAGAGCCCTGCCTGCATCCCCCTCGTGAGAAAGAGCAGAGTCAGCTCCTACCCAGTGGCCACAGCAGGGCTACTTATTCAAAACTAGGCAACTTGAAGGTTTCCCAAAAACATGCCATGGGGAATGGCTGCAGAGGAAAGAAATAGGGCTCTACCATGCTAAAGCTCTCCTGCAGTGGACTTATATTTTTGAGGGGGGGGGTTATTGTGAGCTTCCATTCACATAAAAAGTGAAAACATGTTTATAAACATGATAATAAACATGAACTGATATGTAAACACCACACATTACTAGTGTCACTAGAACCCCTTCCCACCCCACTCATCTAGTAGACATTTTTAATCATCATTGCTTGTCTTCCTTTACATCTTTTCCTTCTAGGTGTGTGCTCATAAACAATAGAACTCGTTTTGTCTGACTTGGTGCTTCATATAAGTGGAATGGTAATATTTGTATTGCTCTGCCTTGGTCTGTTCACTCTGCAGTGTGTTTGTGTGATTCACCCAGGACACTCATGCAGCTGTAGCTGGTTTGTTTTCTTTTCCATTTGTGGCTAAGAGTGGGCACTTTAAAGCTAGATTGCCTGGGCTTCCATCCTAGCTCTGTCCTTATTCAGATGTGGGACTTTGTACAAATTACTCCATCTCTCTGTGCGTTAGTGTTCTCTCTCTGGAAGTGATTTTGAGGCATGGTGTTAGTTAAGATGGTCTTACATGGGTCTCCTGGAGAAGTAATCTCTGAGCTTGTGATCTGGATGCATGATGCTTATGGGATGATATGTGTGGGAACAAGACTTGAAAAGCATTGAGCCACACAGGTTTGGACAGAGGAAAAGCTAGAACTGTAAACACATAGAGAGGAGGCCCCAGCAGATGCCACGAGAAGCACTGGCTCTAAGATGGCCATCCCAAGTGGCCTCAAATTCCTGGAACTTATACTCTGACATCGCCCATTTTATGGGTACCAACTTTTCTCAGGAAGAGGGTGTAGCCTTCAGCAAAGCAGCTTTTGTAGGCAAAGGGGTATTCTTGAAGAAGGGTTTAGCTGTGAACTGCCAACATCAACGCTTTCCCAGGATAAATTAATGTCACGGTTCAGAATGGGAGGTTTGGACCAGCCACCACAAACTTTAGTACATTTTAATTTGTTGGTTTTTTTTTTTTTTATACATAGAATTGTACATTGGTGTGGGAGGTCCTTCCGTCCACGTGTTGCTTTTATTGGCTAATGAATAAAGAAAACTGCTTTGGACCTATAGCAAGGCAGAACTTAGCTAGGCAGGAAAAACTAAGCTGAATGCTGGGAGAAAGAAGGGCAGAGTCAGAGAGAAGCCAGGGAGCCGCTACCAGAGTCAGACATGCTGAAACTTTGCTGGTAGGCCGCTGCCACGTGGTGATACTCAGATTAATGGAGATGAGTTAAATTAATGTGTAAGAGTTAGCCATTAAGAAGCTAAAACTAATGGGCCAAGCAGTGATTTAAATAATACAGTTTCTGTGTGATTATTTTGGGTCTAAGCTAGCTGGGCGGTTGGGAACCAACAAGCGGCCTCCTTCTCCAACAGCACATAATCATTCCAGCACTTTTCTCTATGTGTATTCAATGCTAGCTCTGCTGTGTTAACTATTTGTACAGAATTCCTTTATTAAACTCTTTTAAAAATTCCACTTTTGAGGGGGTCAATCATTTACTTAAAACAGATTTATATTAACTGGAAGAGAAACAAAGAAAGAAGTCTTGACTGTCAGCAGTGTCTGTGATGTTCTCCAATTTTTTTTCATTCTGTTTCTTTTTCTGAAATGACCTCACCTGCCTGGGTACACACTGTCAACCATGCATCCTTCAAGACCAACTCAAACTAAGATTGCCCTCAGAAGCTCTCATTAGCCTTATTTCTCTGTAATTCCATAGAACTTTCAGAACCTGGTTTATGGCATCCTGTACATTCACATCCTGGGTCAAGTCCAACCTAAGTGGTCCTCGGCAAGCTATGTACTATCCATGTGCTTTAATTTCCTCGTGACTTTTATCAGAGCTCAACTTAAGGTGCTTATTATGCTTCTATTGTATTTTCTTTCTATAATAATCTCTGCAGTAAAGATCATGGGCTCACATTTGGATCCCCATTATCTAGGTCTAGTACAAGAATTCAGGAGAATATGTTCCAAATTTCAGAATTCAAGTAGCATGCTGATTTATTAGAAAGACAAGTCAAAAACATCCACTGATAACTAAATCCAGTGCTGAAAATTTCAGTTTAAAAATCATAAAACTAGTAATTATTTCCTTAATTTAAAGCCTTTACCTCATAATTGCATATTTCCACTTTCCACCATCACTCTCTCACAAAGAATCTCAGTTTTTCCTGTAAGATATAGGAAATGGATAAACTTAAAGAGGAGGAAGAAAAGAAGGAGGGCTAAGAGAGAACAAAGGAAGGAGAAAAATAGGAAGGGAGAGAGGAGAAAGGAGAAGAAAAAAGAAGAGGCGGGGAGAAAAAGGGATAGTAAAGAGGAAGGGGGAAGAAAACAAGGATGAAAACTAAAAGGAGAAGAAAGAAGGAATAAAGATGGGAAGGAAAAGATAAATGAACACAGCACCATACAGTCTAGTCTCGAACCTTTGGACTATTTTTTTCCTAAGAGGAAAGAGTAACCAACAGCGATGTAGTCAGCTTTCTAGAGTGAGTATCCTCTAGAATAACAAAGGTGTATAATGAAGACAAAAATGGGCTTTTTGCTTCAATTCCAAACAATGAGTTTTTAATAGATTGTTTTGTTTTGGTTTTTTATTGATTTTTATTGAGCTCTACATTTTTCTCTGCTCCCCTCCCTGCCTCTCCCTTCCCCTTCAACCCTCCCTCAAGGTCCCCATGCTCCCAATTTACTCAGGAGATCTCGTCTTTTTCTACTTCCCATGTAGATTAGATCTATGTATGTCTCTCTTAGCGTCCTCATTGTTGTCTAGGTTCTCTGGGACTGTGATAGTTTTAAAGTAACTGCTTGACCCCTTCCCAGGTACTATACACCCAGAAATAGTGAGGTCTGCTTTTGTTAAAATAAACACAGCTGGATTTGTTTTGCTTTTAAATTTTTTATGTTAACCAACAAGAAATTCAAACCCAGACTGTTGCAACAATGGGCATGTGTGACTATTGGCCTGTGGTGGCCCCAGAATGAGTTTTTGATGAATGACTGCATGAGAAGCCTTTAATCATCAAATGAGACAAAATGACAGGGTCATTTTAGTTATAATTCACTAAGAGATCATGAAGGAACAGGGCCTTCACCTTCTGCCACCTCCCCAGCCCACATGTGTTGTTTGAAGGGTGAGGCTACCCTTGGCCTCTTCCCTGCCCCACACCCTGAAGGCAATACTTTTATCAGTTAATATGACTTCATCATGTCAAATAACAGTCAAAGAGTAGGCTCAACAGAAAGAAATTTATCAAGTAAAAATAATATGCAAAAACTTCTTCCCTATTTTCAGTAAGTTCTTTTGAGCTGAAAGAAGTTCAAAAAGAAGAAAGAAGAAAGATAAAACTAAAGACCAGAGTTGGATTCCAGAGCCTGCAGGCTGTGGGAAGACTGCAGAGAGAGAGCGAGTTGACAGGACGGTCACTTGGTCTGCAGCAGCTAACCACGGCTCTTTACAAGGTCATGGAGAATGTTTGTTCCTGTTTCAAGGCTTATGGCCAGATGATGCTTCGAATTAGCAGGCTTTTCTTTCCCAGAACCACCATTGTTTGCTCTGAAAGTACCTTTGCATTGAGGTCAGGGCTCAGCTCAGTGAAGCGAAGCGGAAATACTTTTCTGCTGTGCTACTTAATCTCCCCCGTTAGTGACTATTATTCAAGGTGATAGGATAACAGCATGCAGGACCTGCGGGATTGTAGGTCAGTGGGGCATGAGGGAAGTGGGTCAGCCTGCCCGCAGCCCTGCAATAATAGGTCCATAGGGTTTGCTATCCTTCTGCCAAGGACAAACGTGAGGGTACATGAGTATGGAGGTGTGTGACTAGTGTCGAAGAAAGACTGGGTGGCCCAGCTCTGCTTAGAAGAGTTTGTACACACCGATGTGAACAGCATAAAGGGCTACACATGGGAAAGTCGGTCTGCACTGTCCTTTCTGCGCTCCCTCAGCACAGGCCTAATAAACCACAGAACAGTCGGGGCAAAGGTTCAAGTCTTCATGTGATGGCCCTTCCAATGTCATGGCAGGGTCAAGGGTCAATGAGCCAGCGCTTCACATCTGGGACTCCCCACAGGAAAGCTCCAAATTCGCTGGTTCTAAAGTAGGAGATCCCAGTGGACTGGCGTTTTTTTTTCTTTCTTTTATCTTCTTCTTTTTTTTTTCTCTTTCCTTTTTATTTCTGTAAAGGCCTTAGGTCCTTGAAGAGGCCATTGCCACAGTAATTGTAGAGTGGAGGGGAAAGAAAAGAGAGAGCGTCCTTGGAGATAAAGAGCGGGAGTGAGAGAGAAGGTGAACTATCCAAGACTGGGACAGTTGTGACAAGCTGACTTCCCTCAGGAAGGGGACCCAGGACCCATTTGTCAGGTCCCCAGAGAAATGACAGAGCTCTGGGAAAGTGTTTGGCTCTCATATGGAGAAGAGCTGGACCCAGGATCTGAAATTTCCAAGCTGAAGTCCATTCATGAAGTTCAGGAGTCTCTGTCCAAGCTTGGGATTTCTGTCCTCCCAGCATGCAACGCTACTCGTCAATAGACAGAATGGGCCTACTTTAGTAACACAAGATCAGAGGGACATTCTCCAAATGTTTTCTTTGCAGAAGTTTCCTCAGACCTTAGAATGAAGTATCTCCAGAAGGGAGGTGGTAGCTGAACCTAAGTATCCTGCTTGTCTAGAGGAGAGAGAAATAACAATCAAATGTTCTGTTAAAGAACAAAACAATTCCCATACACTGGCTTTTAGTACAAGAGTCGTATTAACTACACAAGACTAGAGGGTCCATTGTTAAGGACAGGTAGAAACCCAGATTTTTTTAAATTCATCTATTACTATGTCTACATTATTGCCCCTTCATTCCAGCCTCTCTGTGTCCACCACCTAACTCTTAAATTCATGGTCTCTTTTTCTTTAACTTTTAGCATTGCTTACTTACTGTATAAGCAAATAAATACATAAATACAACTTACTGAGTTCATTTAGGGTTGCTCCTATGCTTTCAAGGCTGACTAATTGGCATCGAATAACCAATTAGAGAGAGCTCATCCTTGTGGAAGGCTGAGTCACAGCCTTCCACAGCAGTCATCATTGATTGCCTGTGGTCTTCATCTACGAATGGAGCCTTGTAAGAGTTCACCCACCCACACTGCCCCTTCAACTGGTATATTCATTCTTGAGGTCTTGGTCAGGTGGCTGTGTAGTTCTGAGTGCAGCCTCCCTGACAAACATAAACAAGAGAATCCTGCAGCAGATGTGCTGGCGCTCTGGCTCTTGCAGTCTTCCTGCCCCTTCTTTGGTGATGCTCTCTGCGTCTTAGATGTAGGGATTCTGCTGTAGACATACGGGCTGGCATTGGGCACCTGCCCCATGGTCAGTGGTGCTCTGAATTTTGTTGTTTTCTATATTGAGAACCCAGAATTTAAACTTCGTTTTGTCGTAGGCCGTAATCTTGAATGTGGAAACAGGGCAGAATAAATGACTACTATTCATCTCGTAAATCATTGCTTGCTATCCATTTGTGGTCTAGGGTGTTTCTGTGTGTGCATGTTTGTTTGAGTGGTATAGTTAGGTTTGGGGGGGTTGTTGTTGTATTTGGTTTTTTGAGAAAGAGTTTCTCTGTGTAATAGCCTTGGCTGGCCTGGAACTCAATTGGTATGTCAGGTTGTCCTGGAACAACTCACAGAGATCTGCTTGTCTCTGCCTCCTGAGCGCTGGGGTGAAAGATGAGCACTGCCAAGCCCTGCTAATGTGTTCTATGGATTTTTGAAACTGAGGAGGGGTGAATCTGGGGGAGTGGGGAGGTGCGGAGGAAGGACTTCGAGGACTGGAAGGAGGGGAAACTGCGGTTGGGATGCAGTGTATAAGAGAAGAGTAAATAATTACATTTTCAAAACCTTAGTTCATTGAAAAAGAGGAGTGGTACACGGCTGGAGAAAAAAATGTCAATATAATGATGCCTGATGATATTCTGCTATACTAACAGATTAGTGCCTAGCCCAATTGTCATCAGAAGGACTTTACCCAGCACCTGATAGAAGCATATGCAGACCCACAGCCAAACATTAGGTGGAGCTTGGGGAATCCTGCAGAAGAGAGGGAGGAAGGATTGAAGGAGTCAAAAGAGTCAAGGACAGCACAAGAAAACCCACAGAATCCACTAACCTGGGCTCATGGGGGCTCACACAGAAACTGAGCCTACAGCCAAGGAGACTGCATGAGACTGATCTAGGCACCGTACATATGTTACATACACCATATATATGTTACAGTTGTGTCTTCTTCTTGCGGGACTCCTAACAGTGGGAGCAGGGGCTATATCCAACTCTCTTGCTAGCTTTTGAGACCCCACTCCTTATACTAAGTCACTCTGTCCAGCCTTAATATAAGGAGAGGTGCTCGGTCTTACTGCAGGTTGATATGCCATGTTTTGTTGATATCCATGGGAGGACTGCCCTTTTCTGGATAGAATTAATTTAGTTTAATAATAATAATAATAATAATAAAAACAGTGCTGGTAAATGGCTAGCAGAAAAGGTGCTGCTGAATGCCAAGCCTGAGTATCTGAATTCAACCCCTGGAAACTACATGAAGAAGGGGAGAATCAGCTCCTGCAAGTTGTCTTCTGATCTCCACACGTGTCCCAGAATGCTTGCATGTGTACATATACACATACATACAAAATAAATAAAATATAAAAGGTATTAAATACAGTAAAAAAGCAGTTAGCTTAAAAGGAGGCTAAATGAAAGAGAAGCAAACTGACTGAAAACAAGACCAAGATAAATGTCATAATTTCCAAGTTTATAATAATACAATAAATTTAGTTTCAAGAATTTTATACTACTTTGTATACATACTTCATTTGATATGGGACAAAGATCCTGAGAACTTATAAAATCAAAGCTGTCATATGTTTTTGCAAACATAATAACAAAAGAAAAATTTGAACTGTAAGATTCTGAGAGGGTAAAACCACAGACCAAAAGACAGGGCAACAGACAGAATACAAAAATGTAACAAATTTCACAGAAACTGGGAATTTGCCATCTTCTAACATTTTAAACATTAGAAGAAAATTTTCTGCATTAAATTAGTTTCCTGTAAATGACTGCCTCCAATCCTGAGTTAGCCATCTGGGAGAGAATAAAATAATCCCCTGGGACTGTTACATTTAGAAACCAGAATGTAGGAACAAAAATCTTTGGATTATTGGGTGGTTACCATTAGCATGAAACCTCTTAAATTTCATCTTCCTAAACTCCACTTGAACTATCTGTATAATGAGATCTAAATATCCGGCAAGTCTCTTCTTCACCTTTTCACTTCCGTTTATTTCTTCGTGTCCTTGCTTTGGTCCAGCCTAGCTTGGTCTCCACAGTCTATCAACTCAATCTTTCCCTTGCCTCTCTCCTTGATTTAAACTTTCTGTCAAAGCTCCGCTCCAGGTGATTCAGTGCACCTTGACGCCCTGAATGTGGATGGAGGAGATGTCTGCTGGCCATGCTGTTTCTACAAAATTCCCTTCACACATATACTCTCTATTCTTCATACCTCCCCATGTCAATGTGCTCACCTGGCCATCATTTTTCCCAAATGGAGTCATAAAGCCATTAAGATTAAGATAAACATTTTACAAAGACACAGTAAATAAAGATGTCAAAGAAATATCTCACTTCCTGATTGTGTTTGCTTCCCTCCTTTGGTCATCCACAAACCAGTCTGACCTGTTACTATTCACCCCAACTTCTTACTTGTAATATCTACACTCAGGCTTCTTGTCTGTCGTGTTGAACATCTTGTATGAAGTGGCAGCAGAAATGCTTACTTGCTCACAAACTAAGGGTTTTTTTTTTTTACAAAGCATCTATCTGCTATTTCTTTATATTTCCTAGTATATCCATACTAAAGTTCATATAACAAAATATATATTATTTAGTTGGAAGTCATTTCATTCCTCTTTGCAATTGAATGGAACATGATATTCACACTCCTTATAGAGCAGTTAAGGTATTATATTGCCTTACACAAAATTAAGAGTACACACAGATTATATTGCTTATATATTTCATTCCTGGATATTAAGGAATATTAAAAATATCTGTAATAGGAAGGAGGATCTTAGATGGTGTGATTGCACAGAACAGACACAATCCAAATCCTCCATCAAATATGAGAGGGCAGAAACTCGCCAAGATGATAATGCTGGTAACAGGAGCGGTGTGATGTGGGGATATCAGATGACATGCATTCACACCTCTTTGTCTGCAGCAGATTACTATGATAGTGTTCAAATTCTCAAAGCGTCAATAGAAAAACTGTTACATTATCTGATGAGGAACCTCCTTCAGCCAAAAGTCTTTGAGAGGCTAGAACAGGTTGGGCATGGGCTTGGGTACCAAAAAGGCACACGCCCACCCGCTTGTTCTCTCTCACACCTGGATGCTAGATTCCATTCCTGTTCCCCAATCATGCAGAGGACTGTGATCTGTGAGTTCACCCTAAATAAAGAACCCCTTTATTATACTCAATTCTGAGCTAATGACACATGGACAGATGGAATCGAAACAAAGACCCTGACATTAAGCCACACACCTACGAACACCTGATATTTGTCAAAGAAGCCAAAATTGTATAACGATAAAAAGAGAGCATCTTCAACAAAATGGTGCTGGCAAAATTGGATGTCAACATGTAGAAGAATTCAAGTAGATCCATATCGATCACCCTGCACAAAACTCAAGTCCAAGTAGATCAAAAGTCTCAACATAAATCCAGTTACACTGAACCTGATAGAAGAGAAAATGGGAAGTAGCCTTGAATGCAATGATTATATAGGCATATTCAGGACTACTTCCTGATTATAACACCAGTAGCACAGACACTGAGATAGACAATTAACAAAATATATAAATAACTCAAGAAACTAGACACCAAAATTCCAAATAGTTAAATTTTAAAATGGGGCACAGATTTAAACAGAGAATTCTCAACAGAAGAGAAACACAAAATGGCTCAGCATCCTTAGCCATCAGGGAAATGCGAATCAAAATGACTCTGAGACCATCTTACACCTGTCAGAATGGCTAAGATCAAAAACACTAATGACAGTCTATGCTGGAGAGGATGTGAAGTAAGGGGAACTCTCCTCCACTGCTGGTGGAAGTACAAACTCAGAAATCACTTGGGAAACCAATATGGCAGTTTCTCAGAAAATTGGGAATCAATCTACCTCACAACAAAGCAATACCACTCTTGGACACATACCCAAGCATACTACAAGGACAGTTGCTCAACTATGTTCATAGCAGCATTATTTGTAATAGCCAGAACCTGGAAAGACCATGGGGTTAGGAAGAAACCTGGTGCCAGGGAAACTCCTGGGAACCCACAAGAATAACCCCAGCTAAGACTCCTAGCAATAGTGGAGGGGATACCTGAACTGACCTTCCCCTGAAATCAAATTGGTGACTACTCTAATTGTCGTCATGGAGCCTTTTCATCCAGTAACTGCTGGAAGCAGATACAGAGATCCACAGTCAAGCACAGAACTGAGCTCCGGGAGTCCAGATGAAGAGAGGCTGGAGAGATTATATAAGCAAGGGGCATCAAGATCATGACAGGGAATCCTACTACAGGGACAGCTGACCTGAGCTTGTGGGAGCTCACAGACTCTGGACCGACAGACATGGGACTGACCTAGGCCCTCTGCATCTGGGTGACATTTATGTAGCTTGGTCTCTTGTGGGGCCCCAAGACCTATCCCTGATGCATGAGCTGGCTCTTTGGAATCTATGCCCTATAGTGGGATGTCTTGCCCAGCATTGATACAAGGAGAGAGAAACTCGGTCCTGCCTCAACTTGATATGTCATGTTTTGTAGACTCCTATGGGAGGCCTATTCCTTCTAAATGGAGACGGAGGAAGAGTAGATGGGGAGCAGAAGGGAGGTTGGGGGTGGTAACAGGAGGAAAGGAAGGAGGGGGAAACTATGGTTGGTATATAAAATAAATTTAAAAATTGAAAAAAACTGCATTTTTTAAAAAAAAGTCTACTACTTACATCTTGATCATTGTGAAAATAAAATGTGCCAACCCAAAGTACAGCTTTTCAAAGAGCACAGTTGTATGACTGCATTTAGTTTTTGTTGGTTGCTCAATTAAGTCACCCCACATGCTGTCTTGCATTTCTCTATCAAGTGCACACAAAACACCCCAGGGATTGAATTGTCACTTCCCATGGAGCAACTAAATACCATAGATTTTATAAGATCATCCTTGCATAGGGAGAGCAGCAAAGCAACAATGTTTCAGATTTTAACATGTAAATATGACTGTGTCCACTGAAAGAAGTTCCAAACAAAGTCAGGCTGTGAATGGAGATGTATTATGTTTATTAAAAAACAAGTTGAATTGGTTGAGAGCCTGAACATAGATGTACACGATACCATTTTGAAGTGATTTCAAACAAGAATTTGTGTAAAATAACCTCAAAGGTATCTTTGTATTTAATCTCCTGTGAACCTGAAATTGTATTTGCTTATCAAGTAGGTTGTGTTGTCTGTGTTCAGACATATGAGTGTTTGCCACAGACGTTGTCAGCAAAATCTGTGCCAGTATTCTAGCATGAGTCACAATGCTCTGCAATAAATTACTTGGGTCTGTGCCTGACTCCAGGTTCAAGAGAGCAAAGACAATGGAGGTGCTCAGGTTAAAATGTTCTTACTGCTCTAGGCTTTCATTGGTAGTAGCCCACATCTCTGAAGCCAGCGTAATCCTTGCCCAGTAGCTAGCAATCATACAGTCATACAGTTAGTGTCATACTTCCCATGCCTTGGGGATCAGGACCCACGTTCCTTATGGCTACTAGTGGTGGGCCTTTGGTGCAAGCATCTTTAGCTCACAGGGAACTATCTAGTGCTGTCCCTCATCTTCAGCTCTTCATAGCCTTTGCTTTATGCATATTTCTACTGTCTTCCATTGTCTCCTGTATCTCTTCACCCCCACCATGTCTGCCCCTAGTCATCACCTGTAACTCTTGAGTCACCTCCTCATCCTTTACAGTTTCTCTCACTGCTGCTCCTACTGCCAGTGCTGGAGGCTTTTTTTCATGTTAACCATCACTTCCCATTCTCCTCAGGAAAAATGTCACAAGCAGACAGGAAGAGACCATGCAGAACTCTTTTATTGAACCTAATGTTACAATACCAGGGGGAAGCAGCACATGGGGCCATCCCCTGACTGACTTTATTATACAACACAAAAAGGTACCTGGTGTGAGTATGGTTGTTGTGAGAGCCCGCTTGTTTGTCCCCAGCCACTCAGCCCCAAAATAATCACACAGAAACTGTATTAATTAAATCACCGCTTGACCTATTAGCTCTAGCTTCTTATTGGCTAGCTCTTATATATTAATTTAATCCATTTCTATTAATCTGTGTATCAATCACCACATGGCTGTGGCTTACCAGGCAACGTTCCATCCGGCATCTGTCTCTGGCGGGGCTACATGGCTTTCTCCCTACTCTGCCCTTCTTTCTCCCAGCCTTCAGTTTAGTTTTTCCCACCTAGCTAAGTTCTGCCCTGCTATAGGTCCAAAGCGGTCCTTTATTAACCAATGGTGTTCACAGCATACAGAGGGGAATCCCACATCATATGGTATACAAACATGGTGCTGCAATTTGTACAATCACAATCACAGCACAGTTTCTAAATACACCAATCATGGCTCTTACATAAGGACTAATCACAGAGCTCACATTGCATAGACCAGAAGTTTCTGCTGAACCCCTGAGAGAAGTTGACCATTTCCAGTTCCACTCTGACCTAAGTAAGAACAACTGCAAGGTGAGAGGGCAGTCTGGAGCAATCTCGTCTAAGAGTGACATCTCCCAAGGCTGGTCCATGCTATCTGAAGGAGACATAAATGAAGCAAGGCCTTCTAAAGCAGTAGTCACAGAGTCAGTCGTAGCAGGCCTTGCTGCTAAAGTGTTCCTCAGAATGATGGTGGAGGGTTTAAAACATAAGGGTTGTCTTGGAGGCAAGATAGTTGGTGGCCTAGGGACCTTTGCTGGCCATTCCCTACTTACGAAAGTTGAACATGAGAAATATCTAGCAACTTCTACTCAAGAGTTTGAACTGATGACTTAAACTAACACTTCCAATGACTGAAAGGAAAAAAATCAAGCATAGGTAGATCGAAGAATTGACATGAAACTAGCATTCTTAGTATCTTGCAGAGCTTTATTCTTATTCTTTATTCATCACTAAGCTTTGCTTAATTCCCCTGCCAAATGCTGCAAGGAGTAGCTGGGACTATGCCCTATTAGAATCTTTAAAATGAGAAGTGTTGCCAGATGAGAGCCACATTGGACACCTTGTACTGGTGTGGGGAAACCTTTTGTATGTGTGTTGCTTTTATTGGTTAATGAATAAAGAAGCTGATTTTGGCCAATGGCTTGGCAGAGTGGAGCTAGGCAGGAAAAACTAAACTGAATGCTGGGAGAAAGAAGGCAGAGTCAGAGAGCTACCATGTAGCTCCACGGGAGACAGATGTCAGAATTTTACATAGTGAGCCACAGCCTCCTAGCAATACACAGATTAATGGAGATTGGTCAATTTAAGATATGAGTTATCCAGAAATACTCTAGAGTCATTGGCCAAGCAGTATTTTAAATAATATAGTTTCTGTGCAATTATTTCGGGTCTGAGCTGCTGGGAAACAAACAAGCGGCCTCCTACTACAATGTACTATCACAGGTGTACTTCACTGCACAAGATCAAGTTGGTCACCATTTCAGGCAGGGTGTGGATGGGATTCATGAGCTCCTCAGTTTACTGACAGTTGATGTCTGTTGTGGACTAAGAGTTGGTTTTGGATAAGGGTGTTACTTCCAGTGCGTCAGTCATGCTACAGTGGATTGCTTCACACTCATGAGTATAAGGACAACAAAATTTTACTCAGTGGTGTGTGTGTATGTGTGTGTGTGTGTGTGTGTGTGTGTGTGTTTGTGTGTGTAAAACATAAAACATTAGAGGTGAATATGAGAGACGTTAGGAAAACAAGTGAGAGGATGAATGTAATAAAATGCATTGATTTGCATATGAAATTATCAAGGAATTAATAAAAATATTATACTTAATAAAATGCTAACATAAATATTATCTAGCAACTTTAAATAACATCACTCTGAAAGCTGAAGAACAGCTGGCAGCTGAGCATATGAAAATAATGAATCAATGATAAAATCTGACTTCAGTGCTATGCTTTTATATCAAAGGTCATCAACCTGTCTGTCGGTTGAGACCCCTTTGGGACTTAAAACAGGAATCACATATCAGATATCCTGCATATCAGATGTTTACATTATAATTCATAACAGTAACAAAATTATAGTTATGAAGCAACAAAAAAAATAATTTTATGCTTGGGGGTCAGCACAACATGAGGACTGTGTTAAAGGGTCGCAGCCTTAGGAAATTTGAGAACCACTGCTTTAAATGAGCATTTTAGTTAAATTTATTTAAAGATAAGCATTAAAGAGGTAAGATGTGGGCTATCAGAGAAAATACTTTCTTAGTTCCTAGACTTCAGAGAACATCTAAGTTCACAAACCAGGAAGCCTTAGGGTGACAGTTAAAGTGATAAATAATCCAAATATGACAATTTTAAGGATTTCCAAAGAACAAGTAAGCCAATGCTTATCTTACTCTTTCCAGTCATTGTCTCCCTTCACCTAGAAAGTACCTCACTTCAATCCTCAGAAAATCTTCCAGAGAATATGAGAGAAGGAGTGAGCGTCTCAGGGCACATGGAAGAGCTAGGTTGGTTCAACAACAAACATCAGACGTAAAACCCGGAATGCCCTTGTGCTTCTGTGTCCTCTCCTAGTTCACGTATGTCTCCTGCGCTGCAATCGACTCACCAGTCACATAAATAAAAAGGCTAAATGCATGTGGTAGACTTTGTAAGTGGAAGCTATCATTACCCAGGATCTTTAGGCCCAAAGAAAGCTCTTGATGTTCCCTCTGCAAAGCACACCTCCTGCCCCCACAAGATGTCCTCAATGCAAAAAATACTGTGATCTTTGCGGTCAAAAGCCAAGAACCCAGAATCATTTCTTCTCTTTCCATGTCAAAGTGCAGCTTAATCTGTCAAGCCCTCTTACTTCTACATTCAAAATGCATCTTTTTCTGAATCTTCACTGCCTAAGTCCAAGGAACCTCATTTTTTTACCTGGATTGCCACAGTAGCCTCTTATTAATGTCTTTGCTTCTATTCTATATAACCAAGATAATCTTTAAAAAAACTCAAATCACATTATTATTTTGCTTATAAACCTCCAATGCCTTCCTGCTGTGTTTAGAATAAAGTACGTCTCCCTTGTCACAGCATCTCTGACTTCTCTACGTCTCAGAGGTCTCTGCCTCTGTTCTTGCTGCTTCTATCTACTTTCCAAAACCAGTTCCAGTCTGACTTTGGATCTTATCTCTGCCTGAGCACTCTGTTTCTAGACTAGTACACAGCTTGAAGTCACAGTTCAGTACCATCACAACCAAAGTAAATCCTCCCCTCTGTAAAGTAATTCCTATGTTAGACCTTTTTTAAATTTTATTTTAGACAGGGTTTCTCTATATACCCCAAGCTGGCCTGAAACTTTCTACATAGTACAACATGACCTCACACACATAATGTCCCTGCCTCAGCCTCCTCAGTTCTGAGACTAAAGGTGGGAATGCACCTCATCTGGCTACTGCGTCCACTGTCTGATTGTCTACTCTTCCTGATTCATGCAAACACTAAATAAGGACAGTTGACTCCCTCATGCCTAGAACAGTGAAGCAAAAATAGTGGGGGTTTGTTTTGTCCATTTTCTGCACTTGTCTTTCATCAAGTGGATTAAAATACAAGGAGTGGATTAAAAATACACATGCTCAAATACAGATCGGTTCTAGATCAACACGAAATGAAAAGTGAGGCAATAAACATTACGGCTGCATGACATCTCTGCAAATCATGCAGAGACAGAGTTTAATGGAGATGCTTTTTGATTCTCTGCCATTGTGATTTCTAATAGTAGGTATTATTAATGCATGTTAATAACTGTACTACCACTTTATAGTTACACTAATACCTAACATGGTAAATAAAGTGTGATGCGACCAAGGCATTTCTCACTCAGTAGCCACAGTCACTATGTCCAACTTCCTCCTGTTGGTTTACTTCCATCTGAGGTATCAAAACATATTTTAATTTTAATAGAGCCCTCTTTAGAAGGAGAGGAATATTTAGGCAATCGTTCACTGAAGTTTGCATATGATGTAATGAATATACATTATAAATAGATAGGTTACCCTGACCTCCTTCAGAATTAGGGAATGTCTCAAATTGGTTTGGAAGTACTTATTTGCTTTTCATGAGTCAATAATATTGAAAGTCCCCGCTGTGTATTTATAAGACTCCTTTCAAACTGATGAGTCAAATTATTTTTCTTTTGTTTTTGAGTGAAGAGGTTTCTATTGACCTAAGATGTGTCCTTTGTTCTGTAGACAAAGAATTGCTCACATGAAAAGAAGCTTTGTTACCCGATACCACAATTCAAGTGTAGGGTGATGAATTCTAGGTAAGATCATTCAAAAATAACACGGTAGTCATGGCTAAAACTCCCTTCGAGTCGCTGGACTCTGCACTACTGTTGAAGAACTCCAGTCAGGGTGTTTTTAATCTAAACAAGCTGCTGGGAATCAATTACGCTCTTAAAACATAAACTCTAAAGTGAATACAGTCTCACAGAAAGCATCTGTCCTCTGACCAGAAACAACTGTTTGTTTTAAATACCAAGCATCGTCTTCATCCAGAATCAGCTTTGGGATAAATTCTCATCCAAAAGTCCAGTAGCAGCAACTCGGTCCTATCGAGAGGCTCTTGTTTACTGGTCCAATTTTACCTCACTGTTGCTTCAAGAAAAGAGAAGACCCTAGTGGAATAGGAAGCAATAGGAGGAAGCCATGAAGGGCAGAATGTTGGAGTGGGAAAAGTTTTGGAAAACCTGATTTCTAACCCTATATAACTGCTTTGGGTTTCATGTTGTAGAATGTGAAATAAGAATGGAGTTCTCTTGAATCCCATTAAACTCTGAAATGGAAGAAAGGACAGGAGTGAGGGAGGAAGTGATGAGAGAGAGAGACACAGGGAGAGAGAGAGAGATAGGTTTAGAGTCTTTCTTGGGCAACAGATGATTAAGAGTCTATTTATATTATCAAGAGAAGAACATAATACCATAAATCATAATCTGGGGGTGGGGAGATGGATCAATTGGTAAATACTTGCTGAGCAAGCAAGAAGATTTGAACTTTGAATCCTAAAATGCAACTGTCATGGCTGATCCTGAGCGCTCATTGACCAGTCAGTCTAGCCAAACTTCAAATTTAGTGAGAATAGCCTGTCTCAAAGCAATGAGGTGGAGATAATAGAGGAAGACATCTAACTACCACATACATGTGCATAGACACAAATATTCACATGTATGCAACACACACATGCACGCACACACATTCGAAAATCTTAAAAGATATATATTATTTTCAAAGTATCTCCTGAACAAGTCCCCTTCCTCAGGGAATTTATTTAAAATGCTGCTGATGGAGAGTGATTGCAGTGTAATGATTGGTTAATCTGCTACAAGATACTTAAGCAAGATGTTTCCAACTCATTTCAACCCAATCAATTTTAGAAAGCACTAGGGGCAGCTTAGCTGTGTAGGATCCTTGGACTCACAGAGGCAGCTCATGAAGAGAAAGAAATTCCTTGTACCAAGTTTCTATTAACTAAGTGATGTGAGGAATAGATACCTTAAAAGAGACTGTGACCAGTGACAGAGAGAAGCTTTCAAATGATCAGAGGCCAGAAAGCAGGTTTTAGCCTGAATGTCTGAAATTTAGGACACCATAAAGATCTTCTGCAATTACGGGAGAAGACATAAATTTGCAATATTCTTCAATCCTCCAGTTAGTAAACTACGTAAATTCAAATTTTCCCCTCTGTCTTTCTTTTTCATCTTACTCAAATTTATTCCAGAATCTTCCTTGATGCCTCCAATGCCAATCCCTGCATATCCTACACTATGGCCGGCAGGTAACTACCACTTAAGTGGAAATGAGAGCTCATCTCTTTCCATTACCACTTAGTAAAACACAAATGGGCAGTAGCGGCTCATGCCTATCATCCCAGTACAGCTGCTCTTTTCGACAGACACCACAGTAGAAAACCACAACTAATCAAAATGCAGAGCTGTGGAGTCCAGTCCCAGTGAATACATCTACAGAAGACTCCTGCACTTAAAGAATACTGTGAAAGAGGGGACAGAAAGATTCTAAGAACCAAAGCTCAGGGAACAGCTACAGATCAAAGGCAGATGGATGCTTGAGTTCTTTCTCTTCACGAGATGACCATACTGTGATTTTTCCCAGCGGTAACAACACAAAATCTTCACACATTTTATTAACCTGAAAGCAAAGCTGTGGGCCATAAAGCCTGAGGATACAGGCTTAATAAAGAGGTTTCTGCTAGCAACTGCTTTTTCCTCCCTTTTCCAAATCTAGAATCTCGAGCCTTGATTTCATTTGTCTGACTGACATTGTCAAGCTTGGGAAGATTGTTTAAATTCTAAAAGCACTAATAAGATCTAGCAATTATTTACATGATTTGGTCTTCGTACATCTTTGGTGTTGGCTAGTATAAATCCCTAGCTCTAGAAGTCCTAAAGATGATAAGACAAATGGAAAGACAATGTTTACTTTTTCCTTTCTTCTTGGCCTTAGAAGAGAGGCACTAACAGTCTAGGATTATCTATAAATACTGGTGTCTGAGTGAAGCTTAATAGAAGACACCCTCAGGAGAGCACTGTAAGACAAATTGAGTTTCTGCTTGCATCAGAAAATATGTCTTATCTAAGTGCCTTAACACTATGACCAAAGCCTGAAGTTCTCTACAACTTGATGTAGTTACTGAACAGTGATATGAGAGTTCCCTCTGTGTGCTGTGATTACCATTAATAAATAAAGAAACCACTTTGGACCTATAGCAAGGCAGAAATTAGGTAGGGAAAGCTAGGCTGAATGCTGGGAGAAAGAAGGGCAGAGTCAGAAAGACACCATGGTGCCACCAGAGTCAGACATGCCAAAACTTTGCCAGTAAGCCACTGCCATGTGGCGATATACAGATTAATAGAAATGGGTTAAATAAATATGTAAGAGTTAACTAACAAGAAGCTAGAGCTAATTGGCCAAGCAGTGTTTTAATTAATATGGTTTCTGTGTGATTATTTTATGTGTAAGTGGCCAGGAACAAGCAGGCAGCCTCCTCCAATAGAACAGCACTAGGATTTTCTGAGGAGATGTAAAATTGGCAAAGTGTGAAAGTAAATGAACACTTCAATTTTTTAAAGTATGTTCTTCTCAGGATGCCATGAAGCCATATCTACTGTCAGCTTCTTCAGTCTGAGGGGTCTGTTTGCTTGAATGTCACACAAACATCTTAGAAGTTCCTAGTTTTTGCACTGCATTATAGCAGTGAATAGGACTGCGAATATCCTTTGAGTCTCTGTACTAAATATTGCTGGTGTCACTCAAAGTAGCTCAGGTACTTGATCTGGAAATATCCTTCCCTTGAAGTTGACTTTAAGCCCACCAGCTCATTTGCAAACACTTGACAATGTCTCACTCAGACTTACTTCAGAGATCTATGCCTTTCTCTTCCTATGGTTCACTACTTCCCTCAGCAAAATTTGCTCATTTGGGCTCTAATATGATATAGGTTATTTTCCAAGTCTAGCATTCTTATTTATGACCAGAACTGAGCAGTGTTCTAAGAAACGATAGTACTTCATCAATAGTTTATTCTGTGGGGATTGATAGTCAACAACCTAAGTCCAATTTGTTTCAGTTTAGGAATTTTCTTTTCTTAGGTCAACAGAAGACAATATAAATAAACTCACTCATGTTATATGAGGATGAAGAAATTAAGTCAACCACTCAGAACCTAAAGTATCCTTTTTGAACTATACCATATATAGAACTCTATCCAATACCATACACAAGTGTTAGGAGATATATAGCATTCTTATACTAATTTTGCTAATGAAGAAAGTGAGGTAGGCTAGAATAAGCTTCCAGATAACCTTCCCCAGGTCACACAGTCAGCGAGTAGATTTAACCTCAAGCCTTCGTGTTAAAAACCATTTTCACCAGGATTTCCAAAAATGGCTTCAGTAGGACAGCAGCCTTACAATATTACAACTATTAAAATGATTCTAGGGTCATGTTCGTTACTTTAATTCATGATAATTCACCACAAATATTGCCAAATAAAGACTCTAAAGGGACCTATTTACCTTAGAATTACACAAACACACGACAGTGTGCCACGTTTTTTTGTTTTTGTTTTTCTTTTATTTTGTTTTTGCACAACCACCACGAATGCCTAAGAAAACACGATTGCGGAAGCTTCTACTTGCCATGATGGCAGAAGACAGGACCCTAGGCTATCTTCCTAGCCTTCTTGGCTCCAGATGCTCTCTATTCCAAAGAAGCTTGCTCTATATTTTTCAAGTGAGTCACACAACAGAAACCCTTTGTCACAAGTCTCTAAGCATCTACGGCCAATGTCACTGTGGCCTTTAGTGTGGCCTGCTGCTGCAATTTAGATGAATGCCCCCCCTCAAATGTCCATGTGTTAAGGGCTTGATTCCCAGCGTGGCACCGCTGGGAGATGTTAGCAAATGGAGCCTCGTGGAAGCTCCTCGGTCACTGGTGTGGGGCCCCCAAAAGGAGTTCTCAGATCCTGTTCTCAGTCCTCTTTCTGTTATACTGCCTGGCTTTGGATGCGAACAGTTGGTTCTGCCACACGTTCCACTGTGGTGTGCAGCGCTTGCCAGAGGCACAAAGAAATTGATCCACCTGCCCTTGGATTAGAAACTCTCGAACTTTAAGCCAAAATAAATCTTTTCTGCTCACAATTTAATTGCCTCAAACACTTCATTATAACATATGAAGCTGACAATATATCAAGTTGGGAGATTCTATAAACAGCCTCCAAGAAAGCAGCCAGTTTGAAAACTAGAGTCTGAAACTAAACAGAGCTCTCAAAAGATGAGATATTTTCTTGATGAGATATAACTTACTGAAAAATATTTTTTAATGTTTAACATCTTTAGCCATCAGGGAAATTAAAATTACTTTGTGATTTTGTCTCACTACAGTCAGAATAGCCAATATGCTTTTATGCTCATTTATGTATTAGCACCTATATAGTCCTGGAATGACAATAGTTTCCCGATGCATGTTCTTACATCCACTATGACAGAGTTCAGAGAGCATCCTGATGTTTGTGATCTTTGTGGGGTTAGATAAATTATAGGCTTCTCCTTACATTAGTTTCCTCATGTAAAAGTGAGATAATAAAAGCTCTATTCTAAAGGGTAGTCAAGTCAATGCTAACATATATGAAATACTCATTAAAGGTGGTCATTTCAAAAACTGAGCTGAGCTCAATGTGGCCTTGGGCAGGTCATTTCTTCCTTCCAAGAGCTTGTTCTCAAGCCCTGAGAATTTCTAGTTGCTTAGTCTATCAAAGAAAACAATGAAAAGAAGTTGGCTTCATTGACTAAATCATAATAAGTTCACACTCTGTCTCATTGTGACTCACTAGTTCAGATAGAAACAAGGTGGGTATCTAGTTCCAGGACCTTGCAATCTCACTGTCTAAAAACCATTAATAGAAACACAAAGTATAAAATTCCCTGAACAAGTCTCCATCCTATGCAGGAATGGAATGATCTCTATCAGTATACTATTTAACAATGCAAAGTCAAGAATTCCCTTCCAAGTGGTGGTGGTGCACACCTTTAATCCCAGCACTCAGGAGGCAGAGAGAGGGAGATCTCTAAATTTGAGGCCAGCCTGGTCTACAGAGCAAGTTCCAGAACAGCCAAGGTTACACAAAGAAACCCTGTCTCCAGAAACAAACAAAAATTAAGAAATAAAAAATAAAAATAAATTAATTAATTTTAAAAAAAGAATTCACCAGGCGGTGGTGACATATGCCTTTATTCCTAGCACTTGGGAGGCAGAGGCAGACAGAGCTCTGTGAGTTCGAGGCCAGTCTGGTCTATAGAGCAAGTTCCAGGACAGGCACCAAAGCTACACAGAGAAACCCTATCTCGAAAAACATAAAAACAAACAAACAAAAAAATCCCCTCATCATTGAGTTGTTTAGCAGCGCAGAGTCATTGTGGAAAATACCTTCTACAAAGAGAGAAATGATCACTAGAATATGAGTCGTAACTGTAGAGTGCCTGGGCAAAGCATTTGATATGCAGTCTCCTAGCTGGCGCTCACAGCCGCCTAATGACATAGATTAATGTCCTCACACCAGTTTTCTAGTCAAGAAAATAGATCCTGATTTCAAGGAATCAGCCTGGGGTCACTTGCCAGGTGTGTTGCCTGTAAGTGTGTGTGTATATATGTGCATGTGTTTCTGATTCTGAAGAGTCCAATTACACAGTCAGTGCTTCTAATCATTGTTCGCAATATTTATACCAACATGGCCAAATGCACAGCCCTGCTGGAATCATCGGCTCCAAGTGGCCTCCAACATGAAGTGTACAGCTCTGCACATAGGTTTTCAGGGCATGATTAGCCAGACTGTTCTTTCAGACAGGGATGCACTACTGTGTCCAAGACATCAGAAACTATTGTGATTCTGAGTAGTGGCAACTGGATTTATCATTGCTTAAAAAGACATCTTACCCACATATGACCTGTTCATGAGTCTTTCTGACCTCTAAATCAGAATAATTCCTCTGCACCACAATCTCTACTTTCTTCTAAACCAATAGTAATCCTACCATTCAGCCCTCCCTAAAACAAGAGACAGTGAGGAAATGCAAGTGTCTCAGGATGTTGGGTGGGGAGATTATGTGATATCCTGACCAGATCATGAAACTGGGAGCAATGACATCAACCCTGGGATTCAGCTGTCCTGCAAACAGGGCCTTCGCAGGTAACTCAATTAGTTGCCTATTTGTCCTGGCACTGGAAATGACCTGCCTCTCAATAGGTATTGTTAGCTACAAAATAAATCCATTTTACTTTGCATAAATGTATCACATCTGCCACATGAACATGAAGAAATTGAGAGAAATTTTTACATTTAAATTTGAGGATAAGAAAATTACAAGTTAGATTCTTAAGATTTAAGCACAAAAACATTAGTGCACATCAGTGGCCCTCCCAGTAGCTATATAGATAATGTTTAGCACTC
Organism: Ondatra zibethicus; assembly: GCA_004026605.1. Lineage (NCBI taxonomy): Eukaryota > Metazoa > Chordata > Mammalia > Rodentia > Cricetidae > Ondatra > Ondatra zibethicus. The sequence goes on from PVIU01017874.1 coordinate 38,851, forward strand.
ATGTATCCCAGCAATTCTCAAAGTTGATGCTGATGGTATACAATATCCACTACAATTGTTAATGTGGGCAAATATGTGAATTGGGCTGAGTGCACATGAGTGTTTTCTATGTGACACGTATAGTTTACATTTAATCTCCACCGCAGCTCTAGGATGGCGTTAAAGAAAATCAGACAGTAGGGCAAAGTCAGAGGCTGGCTTGTCAACCACAGAATCCAGGCTTGAACCCAGACCGTGTGAACCCAGACTCAGAACTCTTTGTCAGAGTTCCAAGTGACTCACCGATACTCCCAACATGTCAGCTTCGAGCCCAGGGAAGCTTGTAACCATGAAGAACTGTCGCTGAGGAAAGTCATACCCTCTGTTTCCTTTCAGGAAAGATGACAAAAGCTCTCGGGACGGAGAAGGACTGGAAGGACACAGGTACTCATCTAGCCAGGGTCCTGTCTGCACGGCAGAGCCCCCCGAGAGCTGCCCCTATCCACAGAGTGCAAAGTCAGACCACTTATGGTGCTGCTGGGTGCACACTGTCCAAGTGGCCTGCACGGTCACAGCTACGTGTGAACAGGGTTAATCCTACAGAAAACGTCTTCCACTCAGTGACCGATGGCCATGTAGACTTCTGCAGTCCAGAAATCACAGTCCAGAGCCCATTATTCCCAGCTCACCTCAAGTTTTACTCCTCCCAAGTGTTCTTTAAATACCTTTAAGTATTTAAATTTCGAGAAACTTCTAGAATTGCATGTTGTTTCTGTATTTTCAAACTGAGATGAGCTGGTCATAATCGCTCAGTCCATGAAAGCCAGCCAAACAAGATCTAGTGGCCACCATCCACTCCCCATGTTCTGTCTCAGACACAGCCTCACTGAGTGAGGTCTTGGGCCAGATAAGCTGGCCCCTGGATAATGGATGTTCCTCTCCTAGAATGGTGGCCCTGGTTTGCAAACAAGCTTGGGACAAAAAGAAGGCTGTGTGCCGTGAGAAATGGTGAATTGTTTAGTATGTGTCAGAAAATGAATCCATGAGCTGATACATAGTGTATTCACCATAAGCTTGGAGGTCATGATAATTTGGAAGGTCACTGCTAACCCAAGTGACCCAAGAAGGTCACTACTAACTATAATTTCTGACAGAAATCAGAAAATTAAGACAAAGTCAAGGATCTTTTCATATTGCCAATGAGGGGCAAAACCATATGTTTGGGTGTTATTTCCAGTACAGCATTTACTGTACATCAAGTACGAACCAAAAAGCATATTCACTTCTTAGAGTACACATGTAAGATGTAGTCATGAACAACAGGCTGATAACAGAGCACCAGCTGAAGCAACAAGCATCCATGACATCTTAATTCAAGTGGAACAAATCTGTCTACTTTTCTGCCTAAGGAAAAATCTTTTTTAAAGGTAACTTAGAAAGCTTGTTTATAAATAAACAGGTTACTCTCTTGGTCATAGATTTTTAAAAAGAACAGGGACAGTACTGTTCTCAGCTGTTAAAGACTTCTAGAAAATTCTTAATGGTAAACAAAGCAAAGAAACAAAATCTCCATGATGCAAGCTAAAGACATTCTCAGGTAAGTAATCGGCTTGCAGGCAAACGCTCCCACTACTCCACCATGACCAACATCCAACTGTCTAGTTCAGAAAGAATTGAGCTGGGAATAATTAAGACACTGGTATAATAGAGATTCTGACTGCCATTCCAGCAGCCCACCATTTCC